>VNKC01001102.1:0-165760 GCA_008042775.1 Drosophila pectinifera
TGTCTGTAAATTAAATATCTTTCTATTAGTCTCTAGAATTTTAGTAATTTCTGGTATATTCTTGCCCAAATGAAAGCTCTGATGGCGATGGAAATAGCCACCGCCGGACAGTGCAGTCAGTCGATCTGTTCGAAATTATTTAATATAAAAAACATTGTCTCGCTTTGGAATATTTTATTAGTTAAAAGTTCCGGATGGCAATGCAAAATCCAGAGCATCACCTAGACATAAACTTGAACTGTGCATAAGCAGATTACAGAGTGGCTCTGAGAGTTCGAAAGCAAAGCATTATCGTACTGCAGCGAGTCACTGTTGCCGTGTGCGAGTTATACGTAGAAGAGGAACCCACGGCTGCACAGGAGCTTCGCTCTTACCTTATCTCCACCTGGCGGACGACCTATGATCTGATCGGATGATGAGGGAAGATAAGCAGGGCTATTTTCGGGACTGGACCTATGGGGAGACCTATACTGGCTTCGGCGTCTGAAACTGATACGGCAAGGCCACCAAGTCGGGGGCTATATAAACCCAGAGAAACTGCACCAAAGACAACAGACTTTAGGTGTTGGTCGTTGATCGAACCAAGGCCGGAGCAGTTGAATCAAGGAAGAGCAGGACTGACAGGATCCAGGATGAAGCTGACCCTAGTGATACTGGCCCTCGTGGGCTGCGTGGCCGCGTTCAGCGTGCCACCGCACAAGGCGAAGTTAGCCGACAAGGAGTTCCTCGAGAAGCAGAAGTTCCTCCTCGAGATCGTCTACCGCCCCGAGGACCCACTGATGTTCGAGGAATGGATCAAGCTGGGCCAGAAGCCGATCTTCGAGAAGGCACACTATGAGGTAAGCAACGGAGATGCCTTTCCTGAAACTCCACCTCCAAGAAATGGTTTTCTCTTTTCGTAGACCTACGACTTCTACATGGAGAAATTCTTTGAGTCCTACAAGCTAGGCGCCCTGCTGCCCAAGGGCGAGTTCTTCGGCTCCTTGGTGAAGACCCACCACAAGCAGGCCTACGGTCTGTTCAACTTCTTCTACTACGCCAAGGACTGGGAGACTTTCGTGCGCAACGTGGCCTGGGCCCGCATGCACGTGAACGAGGGCATGTTCATCTACGCCTTGACTCTGGCCGTGATCCACAAGCCCGAGTTCGAGGGCCTGATCCTGCCCCAGATCTACGAGATCTTCCCGCAGTACTTCTTCAACAGCAAGTTCGTGTACGAGGCCGAGAAGTTCGACTACGAGGTGTTCAGCAAGTACATCATGTACGAGAAGGAGTACAAGGACATTCTGTACAAGGACTACAGCGAGTTCACCGGCAACTTCTACTTCTACACCAAGGACTGGAAGACCTGGCAGTGGTACAAAATGATGGGTCTCGACCAGGAGTGGTACGTTGAGGACAAGTACATCCTGCGCGAGAACTTCGCCGCAGCTTACAACGATCCCTCGTACGTCAATGTGCTCAAGGACTCGAAGATGTTCTACATGCCCGTGGACTACACCCGCGACATTAACATCTTCAACGACGAGAGCATGATGAGCTACTTCACCGAGGATCTCGGCTGGAACGCCTACTGGTACTACTTTAACATGGATTACGCCTTCTTCCTCAACGGCAAGCAGTTCGGTCTGGACAAGGACCGTCGCGGCGAGTTCTGGATCTACACCGTCCAGCAGATCCTGGCCCGTTACTACCAGGAGCGTCTGGCCAACGGCTACGGCGAGATCCAAGAGTTCTTCTGGTACAAGCAGATCGAGTACGGCTACGATCCCCAGCTGATCCACTACAACGGCATCGGCTACAGCTACCGCCAGAACTACTATGACTTTTACACCTACGGCAACTTCGAGATGTTCAACCAGGTGCAGAACTTCTTCAGCCGCGTCTACAAGACCCTGGAGACCGGCTTCTACAAGACCGCCGACGGCCATGTGATCGATCTGCACAAGCCGGAGGCTGTCAACTTCATTGGCAACTACCTGCAGGGCAATCCCGATACCTTCGACAAGTACTTCTTCAACTACTACTACATGCTGGCCCATATGTACTTCGCCGACGTCGACTACAACGACATGGAGGTGTTCCCCAACATCTTCCTCAACTTCGAGACCATGCTGCGCGATCCCTTCTTCTACACCTTCTACAAGAAGTTCACCGATGTCTTCTACCAATTCAAGTACTACCTGAAGCCGTACACCCAGAAGGATCTCTTCTACGAGGGCATCACCATCAAGGATGTGGCCGTGAGCAAGCTGGTGACCTACTACGACATCGTGGACTTCGATGTGACCAATCTGCTGAACGACAAGATGACCTTCGTCGACGGCCAGTTCGTCTGGGACAAGACTCTGTTGGCCCGTCAGGCTCGCCTCAACCACAAGCCCTTCGAGTTCGACTTCATCATCGAGTCCAAGACCGCCCAGAAGGGCGTCGTCCGTGTCTTCCTGGGTCCCAAGTTCGACGAGTACGGTCGCACGATCCCCCTGGAGTACAACCGTAAGAACTTCGTCCAGATCGACAGCTTCGTGTATCCCTTCGTCAGCGGAATCAACACCTTCAAGCGCAGCTCCATTCAGTTCACCTGGACCTCCAAGGACAGGATCACCTACACCGAACTCTACAAGTACGTCATGCTGGCCTACGAGGGCAAGGAACAATTCCCTCTGGACATCAGCGAGCCCCACAACTCCTTCCCCGACCGCCTGGTCCTGCCCAAGGGCTGGGAGCATGGTATGCCCATGCAGTTCTACTTCTTCGTCTCGCCCTACTCCGAGGAGTACGAGCAGTTCTCCAACTTCGACCACACCTACTCCTCGGGCGTCGGCTCTGGAACCCGCTTCGTGGACAGCAAGCCCTTCGGCTATCCCTTCGACCGCGAGATCGATGAGTACTCCTTCTTCGTGCCCAACGGCTACTTCAAGGACGTCAAGGTCTACTACTTGGACACGTTCGCCAAGTACTTCGAGAAGAAGTACGAGCACTTCGGCACCTTCGACTACTCGATCGAGTACTAGATCGTCCTGGATCGAGCTCTTAACCCTCACTCTTACCTTAACGATGTGCAATAAAAACCTCATACCAAAAAAAAATAATATTAAAATGAAATGAAGACAATAAGACTTGATAGTTTTACTTCATCAAACATCTCATTTTAGCAACAAGTATTCCACAATACCTTGGATAAAAAGCAATGACACCTTAATTTATAGGGGTCTTAAGCCGATCTCAACACGAACTACTGAGAACTATCACAGGAACATCTCAACCTTCTAGGAACAAATACCTTATAATTTAATAAATTATATTAATTGTCTAAATCTAACTAGTACCACAACCTCCTCTAGAAACATCGTCACCCTTTAATGAATTTTCATAATCTTTCATATTTATCACCTGAAGCATATTGTGTACCAAGTAGAAGCCGCCTCGGGCGCAAACATGGGTTAAGGACCCGTCCAGCCGTGTCCGTCGAATCGAAATGAAACCGAAAACTGGACGCTGGAGTCCCCTTTTTCGCCAGGGCCTGCCCTCCGTTCTTCTTACATTTCGCTCGACGAGGAGAAAGAAAAAGTGTAATAAAACGCTCAGGTCCGGGAAGACAGGAGAAGGGCCAGGTCCTTGGGCAGGAAACGCCAAAGGTTCGTTAAACTTTCAACGCCAGCTAAACCCGAAACGAGTCCTGAGTCCTGTCTCCCGTCTCCTGCTACGCGTCTGCTGCTTTTTCTGTTCTGCCCTTCGTCTGCGGCTCAGCTTCTGAGACTGAGACGGAGACGGAGACGGAGACGGAGACGTAGACGGGGAGAGTGTGAGAACGAGAGGGCTGAGGCGCTCGTGCGTCGCTTCCTGGCCACGCACAAAATATCGACGCACTTTCTGAAAAGTCCTTGGGTCCCGGGTCCTTCTTCCCTCATTTGTATTTGGTGCGTCACTCCTGCCAGCTTGTGGGTATCGTCTGGCGGTGAGGCGCAACAGCAGCAACATCAGCAGCGGCAAAAATGGAAAAAAGAACGTGGAATAAAACAAAACTGCCTGGAGCAGCAACCAAACCACCACCAACAACATCAGCTTCGAGTGGAGTGGCATGGAATGGAGTGGAGTAGAGTGGAGTGGAGTGGAGTGGAGTACAGCGGAGTGGCATGATGTGGTGGCAACCCAGTCAAAGACCTACAAAAAATAATAAAACCAGACTAGGGTTCGCCTTTTGTCCGTGTGCGTGTCCCGGTTCTCCGCCCACGAGGAGGAGAGCCTGTCTAGGGCTCCTTGGACTTCCTGGTGCGTAAGGAGGCAGTCGCGCACTTCATTCAATTCGAATTACTTGAGCTTGTCTTGGCCTCCACCATCCATCCATCCACTGGTAATTGCCTGCGGGGCCCTGGCTTGGCCTATGCTTAGCCCATAAATTATCAGCATTTGCCTAAAACATCTCCCCGCATTTTACTGTTTGCTCTTTGCCAGGGCTCAACATATTTTAATTAAAATATAATTAAAAATAAATATGGGAGTGGAGGCGAAGGGAGGTCTTTGTCTATATTTATTTCCCAGAAAATATTTAATTGAAAGTGATCTACTTGAAAGGCTGTTTGGTAAGGTAAATGTTTGACTTGGTTATGATTACCAAAGCTTTAATAGTGCATTAGGTTTTCTGTATGCGGTTATAAAACAAACTCTATCTGCGTTGAAGCTAAAAGAATGTTTTTATCAAATTTGGTAGGTCTAGCTTTTATACTTTCCGAGATCTAGGTGTTTATTCTGACTAACGGACAAGTGGACAAACGGACAGACGGACAAGCATAAATCTTCACGTTCAAAATTCAAACATGCGAAATTCGCAACTGCTATTTCATAATCCAGCGTTGATGTTGTGATGTTGTTGTGTTGTGCGTTCTTCTGGCTCGCCACGCCCCGCAACTGTACACCACATGTGGCTTCTTCCGCCTCATCCCCGCTGACATTTTTCCAAGCCCATTATGCTGCGTCGCTCTGCACGCATTTTGCGTTGTTGTTATTGTGTGTTTTGTTTGCTGTTTGTTGCTGCTGCTGCTGCTGCTGCTGCTGCCGCTGCTGCTGCTGTCCACAAATTAGCAGTCGTCGACCCCAATATCAGTTTACGACCAGGGCCAGAAGCTTGGCGTAGGCCTAAAGCGAAGGGGAATCGCTGGGAGAGCAGGGAGGAGCAGGGACTGAGACTGAGACTGCGACTGGAACTGGAACTGGTCCTCACCTTGCGCTGGCCAGGCACTGAAGAACCCAAGAGCCCGAGAGAACAGGAACCCAAGAACTCCCGGGCTCTTGCCGCTTTATTGCACGTAATAATGTTGCCACAGTTTAGAATCGTTCGCATGTCGCTCAACATAAGAACAACAACAATCTTACACACTCTGGCCACAGTTGAGGTCAAGTGAAGAGCAGTCAGGAAATTGGAAATTGTAAATAAACACAAATACTCAGATTTAATCTAGAAGATGAGATCACTCCCTTATCTTTTATATTCTATATAATTCATAAGCCCTTAAGACCTCTAAACATATAACAAAAGTCCTACTACTAGTGTGACCTAGTAGCTGCTACTAACTTCGCCGCCTCTGTAGGCCCAATGAGAAATTTGACATCGCTCTTCCTTCCACCTTCCACCTCCACTTCCTCCACTTAACCTTCACTCTCCCCGTGTCACTCTTAAGGGGCTTCGGGTTTCGACTCGGGAGTTTGTCTCTGACTTCGGCTCTGGGCTCTTGGCTTTCCACGTTCTGTTGAGTCTGCTGGCCTGTTCCTGCTCCCCTGTTCGTTGCCGTTCTGGTTTTTTTGCACTCGTGCCTCGGGTGCGGGACCATGGCATGCCGTGGCCATTGGATGCCCCTTTCCTACACAACACCCCTGCCAGGCAGCTCTTGCTCGTTCTGTTTTGCTAGCGAGTTTTCCCGCCAAGTGCCGCGAAGCCTCTTGGATGGGGGGGAATAAAAGGCAAAACAAACCAAACCAAACCAAGCCGAGCCGAGTCGAACTGAACTGAACTGAACTGAACCGAGCCGAGTGCAGCAGACAATACCACATGGCAAGTCCTAGGTCGGTTACACCACCACCACTGGCACTGCTCGTCGCCTCCACCACCACGGCGACAGCACCACCAGAGCAGAGACCAAATCAAACCCAAACAGAGCTGGGAGGGCAGGGAGCGGAGACCGAATCCAGACCACAGAACAGGGCGGACAGGAGTTCGGAGCCGAGGCCCAGACAGATGCGGGCCGCAAACGAGACCGAGGACGAGGATGAGGACGAGGTTGCGTTGAGGTAGCTACCACGCTGCCTCATTGTTGTTCTGTCGCTCCGCCGCTTCGATATTAAAAATCGACAAACAAAATCATCAACAAATCGCCCAACAATAGACGTACGTTTATGCACTGCACAAGAGAGCTCATTTTAAATTAATTTTTAATGGGAATATAAAAAAGAATATGTTTAAAAATAACAACTTCTAGATATTTATAAATTGTTTTTATAAAATTATATGAAAGACAGAGAAGTGGCTGAGAAATATCAACAAAATTAGTCTAGGGATTCGAAAGGCTATTATTAAGTATCATAACATATTATAAGGTATCACTTATATAATTGATATCTGGTAATATCTTCCCTACGACTCATTTCCCACTTCTGCTTCATACCAGAATCAAGCCCGTTTCTCTCCCGTAGTATCATATTACAATCAAATTATAATATATCATATATATAATATATACCATATCGTATCACTAATCGAATACCGGAAGCTACTTATGCCCTTGCCCTGAATTTAATATCGCTCTGATCACCATTTTAAGCCGTTTTATTCTTGAATCAAATTCGTACCTATTCTGGAGTTTTAGACTATATCAATTTATATTATAACATGTCGTATTAAACGATGTAATTTTTCGGATTGATACGTAGTAATATTTTTCCAGTTGCATTCCGCTCAGTCCCCGAATAAAATCCGTTTCTTTCCTGAAGTATTATATCATATCATACCATATCATATTATACCAATTATCGAATGGATTTTCGGTAGTATGCCTTCCCCATGCCTCAATTCCACATGGTTCGCATCACCGTTCCATTCCATTTCATCCCCAAACCGAGTCCGTCGTTCCTTTCCGCCCATTCCATTACCCCTGTGCGTCGTGTGAATGAACTCAGCCAAGGACAATGATCTACGGCTCAGACTCGCAATCGGACTATCGGGCTCAGAGCTCACAGCTCACAGCTCAGGTCCAGTGCGAGTGCGAGTGCGAGTGCCACGCCTATCGCCGTTCGGTTTCGCTTTTATTTTCGTGTGCGATTTATTTGGCCAAGGGTTGCTTTTAACGACTGCGGCAACGGGTAGCAGCAGAAGAAGAAGCAACCCGGCGGCGTCATTGACATTGCAAATTTTACGAGGGCAGCGGCGGCAACGCCGGCAGAAGTGGCAGCGAAAGCAGCAACAGC
The DNA here is from genome assembly GCA_008042775.1 of Drosophila pectinifera. NCBI lineage: Eukaryota > Metazoa > Arthropoda > Insecta > Diptera > Drosophilidae > Drosophila > Drosophila pectinifera. The sequence continues at coordinate 7,459 of VNKC01001102.1, forward strand.
AGACAAAACAAAACAAATCGTAAAATATTTGCGCGCGTCCCCAGAACCCCAAGCCTCACCTCTAACCCCAAAACTCCACCCCCATTTGGCGTCCCAGCCCCAGTAGTCTCGCATCCCAAAACCTCCAGCTAGACGGAGATGGATGCTGCAGACAGACGTCGACGAGGGCACCCGAAAACCACATGGCCTGAAGTAACGTCAGACGAAAGTGAACAATTCAAGTATTTGCCGGGGGATTCACACGACATGGAAGTGGGGGAAGCGGGGCACCCATGATTGGGATGAGAAAGTTCTACACAGGGAAACTAGATCGAAATATGTAGGCAATTTTACGTTAAATAGTGTGATCATAACATTTCATACGATTATAATTTATCGATAAATCTCGAGGAGAAGAAACGGTAATTTCTATACTTTTAAAAAGGGATAGAAAAGGATTAAGAAGCTTTTACACAGATGAATCACTCCGAATACTTAGATTTATATCATCACCTTGAACATCGGTATGTAGTAACTACTTTCCGTAACAGATATTTATCGATCAGCGCTCATCTGTTAATTTAAGGAGTCCTCGATAATGAAGGGGATGCGTATGCTCTACCTATGATAATTAAATTGAAAATAAGTTAAGCGTAGCACTCACTTCTTTAAGCGATAAATATTAATCGATACAGACATGGTTATCTGTATATTTTCAAAGGTAGATCGATAAATATATGCAATTTAAGAGCTTCTCAAAAGGGCTGGTCAATCAAGTTTCGTATCCCTAGTTTGGATAGTTCTAAGCACCTAAATTAACAACGCTATATGGAAAAATAATTCCAAGATATTATGACAAGGAGCTCAAGGACAAGGCCCAGCATTTAAAATTTTAAACAGTCTCCACAAACTCACCTTCCGTTTCTCTCTGTGCGGCAGTGGCGTAAGCAGGGACTCGCGTCATTGTCCTGCGGCTGCTGGCAGCTGGATGCGTTACGTTATTAAATATTTAGCGACAAGCCCGTAAACCCCATGAAGCACCGCTCCTCCTGCCCTCTCATTCGAGGGCTTCCCTGGCCCCCTCTTAGTCGAAGAACCAAACCATTTAAATGCAAACGTCCTACCCCCTCCGAAAAAGGGCAGAAACAAAGGCTGATCCCTGACTCCGGTTGTTGTTGTTGATTGAATCGCCGTTGTTGGACCAGTTAGCGCCTCTCCACAGCCCCCCCAGTCGATCCCTATTATCTCTGGCCGAAAATTGCACCTGCCCTCGATGTAGTTTTGCACCTGCCACCAGGCCCATCATCATCGGCGGCGGTGGAGTTGAAAGCATCGCAATGGTCGGGGTTTGTTTATTTGTTCGCCGGCGGTGAGGTTATTTATTTTGGCATGTGTGTGATGGCCGGGAAACAGTTCAATGTCCTTTGTGGTCAACGGGATTAGTCAGTCACTCTAAAAGGGGCAACGGAAGGACCGACCAGAGCATCAGCTGCCACAACAAACACTGGCGCGTTCCCCCTGAAGTCCTTAAGCCCTGTGGATACATTCAAAGAAAACCACCAACTGATAAATAGGGAATGATTTCTCTGCTCACAGGTATTCAAGTTTTGATTCATCTATCTTTAAACTTTTCCCCTTCGCAAAAATCTCATTAGGAAGTCCTTCAAACCGAAGACACAACACATCTCTTAATCAAGCCAGAGAGCCTTAATTCATTTCATTTCATTTCAATTTTGCAGGCAAAACTTTGCATTTCAAAATGTTCAAGATGTTGTCTGAGACTCCGCAGTCAATGGAGTCACCGAGGGAAGGCGGAAGGACAACGATCTCGAGGAAGCCAGCGAGTTGGACAAAGGGATTCGGGAACTCAACAGGAGCAGTACTTCGGCAGCGACATATTGGCAAACATGTTTATTTGCAGCCCAGAAAAGAACAAGGACGAGGCTCGTTGGCTCGTGGCTGGTAAGGGTGCTGAAGGAAGCGGGGTGGTGGGCGGAGTGCAACCCCACCCCAGAGCCACCACCACCCAGGGAGAACCAGAATCCAGAATGCAGACGCATATTGTCATTGTCAGGAGGAGGCCAGACGTAGACGCAGACGACGACGTCGAACAATTCGAGCAATTTCACTTCAAAAATTTGCGACGTTTAGCGCGCGATTGCCACAAATCAAAGCGACATTACCCAGCCTGCTCCCGATTCAGCATCACCTCCCTCTCGGCGCTGCCTTCCCCCCACCCAGCCTGGCTGGCTGGCAGCTATTTTAGATAAATAAAAAATCACCAAGAAATCCCAGAAGCATTCGGAGCAACATATGCCCGCCAAATCAGGAGCAGACAAAACAAACAAAGACCAAAGGACAGACGGATGAACACGGGCCGAGATAAGGGGCGGGACGAAGGACAAAGTCGGAGGCAGAGACGGAGACGAAGGCGAAAACGAAGACAAAGACGCAGACAAGTCGCAACCGAAAATGCTTTAACTACAACGACAAAAAAAGAGCCAAAATCTTTTGAAAAGAAAGGAAAAGTTAACGCAGGGCAGGGCAGGGCAGGCGACCGGGGTGCGGCATTAGAGATGGCAGACAGAGCGATGAACGATTATCTTGATTTAGACATTACAATTAGGGATGACAGACGGAGCGATAAGCTGCAGAACGATTACTCGATACAAAGCCCTTTTCACTTTTAAGAATGTTATTAACCAAATTGGAATATCTAGCTTTTAAAGTCTCTGAGATGTAGTTTTTACGGACAAAAGGACATGCCAGCATCGTCATTCCTGGTAAATGATTATCTTGATTTAAACATTATAATTAGGGATGACAGACGGAGCGATAAACTGCAGAACGATTGTCTCGATAAAGCCAATTTTACTTGCGTTTATCATGTTTATTACAATCTGCTTGGAAACTATAAGAATGTTATAGTCCAAATTTTTAAATCAAGCTTTTAAAATCTCTGAGATCTAGGGGTTTTTACGGATAGACGGACAAACGCACATATGACTAAATCGACTTTCCTGGTGATGCTGATCAAGAAAAGATGTTATTTATGAAGCTGGAGATGTCTCCTTCTGCCTCTTAAATAAGTTTTAGGTTGAGACAAGTAATAATAATACTCTGTTCTATGAGTACCGGCGACTATGAACAACTCCTAACTAAAAGGACTACAATTCTAGACTCCTGACATGTCTCAACTCAATTTGCAGAGAGTCAGGAGGCCTGATCCTGGGGGAGACTGGGAGGCAGTGGAGTCCCACGTCTGCAGCTGTCGGCAAACGGGACGAATGTCGATGGCTGTCTCGGAGTCTCGCTGCCTCGCTGCCTCGCGCCTCACTGCTTGCTTCGGTGCGTAAACGTAAACGTAGACATCGCAGACGACGCTGTGCCACTACCCACTTCACCTCCGAGTGATTTGTTGTCCAAAGTACGAGAGAGGGGACACTTCACCAGACGTCGACAGACGACAGAGCCCAAATTGCCCGAAAAAAAGAGGGCCACTCCCGTGCTGGCGGCTGCAGAAATTTACGCGTCTCTGAACTTTGACCCTCAGACGATGCTGTTGCTCTGCTCTGCGACGACTATGACTGTGACCTTTGTGGAAGTCTGGCATTGCCCAGCGCCCCACCGTCAGACTGCCACATGCCACACCCACTCCTGGCCCCCGTCAAATTTTATGGCGCCCGCTTTGTTGCTGCCTTTGTTTGGCACTTTTTTTATGCGAAATTAATTTAGAAAACTTTTTCTCGGAACCGAAACATGTACGAACGATACGCAATTCACGTTTCTGGCGAAATGAGGGGAGTGCCACTTTTGGGGTTAAATCCGGCCTTTGAGGAAGGGTTCATAAAGGTCAAAGTTCATGCCTACAGAGTGTGTATGTACAAGGCCAAAACACACAATGTTTTTGGTATACTGATAAGCGAACGGTACGAGACATATTTGTGAGAATTCAAAATGGATGTTGTTTACTTCTATTTTACCTTTTGGCTGTGACTAACATTGTATAAAACCCAAGTCTCTAGACCTGGTTTACGTTGTTTTAACGATATTGCTGTGAAAGATTCAAGATAGTAATTGGTTTCTGGGAAATCCCCAAGTGAATCAGCAGAAGAGCTCCTCGTCCTTACTCTTTTCACTTGACTTGGTTGACTTCAAAATCCACTTAGCTGACTAAACCTGGGTGTTTATGATCATTATAGTTATCTCTTTAGCTAAGTGACCTTGGATAATTCTAGTTTGGATTTCTTGAAAGGAATCCTGTCTGTTTAAAACTGTACTTCAAATCATCAGTCCTCAATCTTCTATAAGGATAATATAACTTTAATATCCGCCTAGCTGATCAAAACCACACATTTATAGTCAAGATGACTTATTTTTACTGCTTGGGATTTCCCCCAAGGAAGACATAGCTGGGGTCGTGTTTTATGGCGACTGTACTTGGTGACGCAGTTGAAGAACTTTGAACTCGTTGGCTTTGCTCATTAACTCATTCGGTCGTGGGTTAACAACCTTCTTAGTCATGCACTCACAGTGTGATCCATGTCTGGAATTCCCCCATTCGCAGAACGCACACCAAGCAGAAGAAGAAGACGGAGAAGCTCTTCCCCCATGGAAGTCCCCATCCGATCTGACCGCATCCTGAATCGCAGAATCGCAGAATCGCAATAAAAAGGTGGCATCTGTTAGATATAAAACCATCAACACGAGACGCAAGTTGCGACGTTGCGCCATCCCGCTCTTTGTCGTCGCTCCTGCCATTGAAGAAGCTTCTTCTTCTTCTTCTCCTTCTGGCGGTGCATCGAACTCTGATTCTACATCTCCTTCCCTCCCGCTCGCTCTTCCGCCGCGTCCATACCAGTTTCACTCGCCATATGTATCGACTAACAACAAGCCACAGAACAACAATAATTACGCCTCAGCTAGATCAGAGTCCACAAAAAAACAAAAACCATAGGAAAAAAGTTCAGAGATCCACAAAGAATTCTTCTGCTTCGGCTTCTTCTCCCTCTTTTTTGCACATGTTTTGGCGGGCGGCAGAGCGAGAGATGGCGCTAGGGGGTGCGACAGAGACGGGGCAGACTGAGAACGTGGGAAGGCGCACAGGCGCATAAAAAAAATCCCCAAGCCGCAGACAGTGCAAAAACAACAAAAAGAAACTGCAGGCAGGCAAGGCAGGGCAGGGCGGGGCGGGGCGGGGCGGTCTGGCTGGCAGGCGGTGGGAGGGGCAAAGGCAGCGGCAGAGGACAAAGAAGAAGAAGACGAAAGAGGTCCAAAAACAGAACCAAATGGAAAATGGAATGGAATCGAATCGAAGCGCAGTTAAATGAAATTTGCTCTCTATGCCCGTGTTTATGTGTGTTTGTTTTGTGTCTGGGGAACACACACAGACACACACACACATAAATAATAATGAACGGGGTGAATGGACGCAAGGTGACGTCGCAGTCGCAGTAGCAGCCGGCGTCGCAGTCAGCGCCAGTGCTTGTTCTTCCCTTGACTTGGTGAATTTGCGCGCCAAAAAGCGTTCCCCCTTCGCTACTCTTTCTTAAAGCAGGGCATATTTGCTTTTGGGCACACTTAAAGTTCCTTCTGATCTGGGCCCACTGATGAGGTACATGTTGGCTTGGCCACACTGAAAATTCTGAAGCATTCCCCCACTTTTCTGTATAGTCTTTATCTTCTCATAGGGCAGGCTATATTAGGACTGGGCCCACTAAAGGTAAGCAAAGACGAAGGCCTGACGATTACTAAATGTCTTCTTGTTACGTATACGTCGAATTATTTAATTTCTTGGGGAAATAAGTTACGTTTCACAATTACCTTCTTCAAATTCACTCTTTATAGCTATTATTAGGATAACTGTAATTGTTACGCATACGTACATCGACTTTTATTTAATGAACTATAAGAAAGTTAGTACAAAACAAAGGGAACATTCGAACAACATAATAAAGTAAATCCAATAAAATCCCAAGCTCTAAACTTAATTTATCCCCAAATATTTAGAGTATGCAATGTATCAACCTAGTGCAGTTTTTCGCGCCAAAAACATTACCCTTTGGCGGCAGTTGTTGCTGTTTTTTTTTTATTTTTTGGTTGCTCCGAAGAGTTGACTTTGTTTTGACGTTGACCAGACTTCACACATACACTGCCAAAGGGGAGAGCGCAAAAAGAGAGCCCCAAAAAGCCACTTGGCCATGGATGATGCGCCACAATGGGCGTGGCCCTTTGGCGGAGAGGAGAGAGGTGAGAATCGAGAGTCAAGAGTCGAGGAGCAGCAGCAGAAACAGGAGCAGAGAAACCATCCAGAGAAGCTTCTGCTTCTGCTGCTGCTGCTGCTGCTGCTGCTTGTGGGCTCCCTTTGCTTTTGTTTTTCGCTTTGGTTTTGGTTCAATTCAGTTCATTTCGCTTCGTTTCAGCCGCTCCCCCCTTTGGGTATTTGTCTTTACCCGTTTTGCTTTGATCCCCTTATTCTGTCTGGGGACAGAGCGAGCACATTCGTTTTGTTTTTGCTCTCATTGCCATTGCACTGCACTTCGCCCGCCAATCCGTCCGAGGGCCGTGCCCTGCCCTGCCCTGCCACTCTTGGCTCTCTCTGTTCCATGTTCCATGTAATGGCCCATCGTTCCCGTCATTCCCATTGTCGTTTGTTGGCTTTGTTTACAAGCATTTGATGGACCACTAACACCGCACATTCACATTCGCATTCGCATTCACATTCACAGATACAAATACACAGATACACGCGCCCAGAATGCGCGGGATTTTCCTTTACTATTCCCTTTTTTCTTTCCCGCTTGCGAAAATGGCGAGAAAATTGTAATTCTCTTTGCTGGCGCTGTCTCAGGCTCCCCTCTTCGCCTGCTCTCTCTTATCCTGGCCATCATTTCCATTACCAACCATTGCGTCGGTTTCTTTATTCTTTTTATTAGTTGTACTTTATTGAATTCGCCGATTGAATGAATTGCTCAATGAGCTGCCCGCCGAAGACGTGCGGATGATGAGCAGCAAATTGATGGGGGATTGCCACGCGGGGCTCTGCGTTTTCCCTCAAATACAAGTCCCCAGCTCCCCCAATTTCCCCGAAGCTCTCCGTTATTATTTCGCCCCTTTCTCGAGTGCAAAGTGCCAATTGGAAATGGGGCGTGCAGATGGGAGAAGGAGAATGGGAGTGGTGGTGGTGGAAATGCCAAAATGATGACATTTAGTGGTGTCCCACAACAGGATACTCCAACTAGTTGGGGTTAGCTTTAAGCTTATCCAAGAGTTGTGGATTTAGTCGTCGCAAAACAAGGGTTTATCTGCTAGTTTTCTGTTTCTAAATATGATAGGTACATAACTTTTGGTACTTAATAAGATTCGATAAGAATATCTAATAAATATAAATGGAATTCATTCTTTCCAAAATGAGTAGTGGAATGAATTCATTCTTCCTCTCCAAAAAATGAAAATACTTGAACAAAATTAATTCATTATTCTTAAATGAAGAAATTAATAACTAATTTAGACCTCAAAATTATTATTCATTTTTCGCAAATGAACATCATAATTTTTCTGAAATGAATATCGTATTCATTTCTCCCGAATGAATATAGATTTCATTTTTCTCAACTGAATATCTTTTTCATTATTCATTAATGAAAACCTTATTCATTTTTCCGAATGAATATCGTTATTAGCCTTCCCAAATGAAGATCAAATGCATTATTTCAATAGGAATATCCAATTTATGTTTGCATAATAAACATCTTATTTATTTTTCTCAAATGAACACTACATGGAAGGCATAAAAATTAAATATACAAAAAAATGTGTATCTATTACTGTCACTGTACTCTTTGATTCTTCCCTCAAATTCAGTTTTCAAACTATGTAAAATATTACCCGCAAACTCACCCAGCCTGACATCTAACCCTTAAACCCAATCGAATGGCGGACGTGGAGGCAGAGGAGGCTCCTGCAGAGGAGGCTCCTGCAGAGGAGGCCCCTCCCGCGGAAGACGAAGAAGAAGCGGAAGAGGCTCTCGAGGGAGAGGTCGAGGAAGAACCTGAAGACGGAGAAGAGGAGCAGGAATTGTCGTCGTCGGAGGAGGATCCTTTTGAGCTCCTGGACGAAAGCGAGCCAGACGACGAGGATGAGCAGGCCATGTACAAGGAGTACCTAGAGGTGATAAAGGACATCGATGCCCAGAACAGGGTCATTCAGGACCTGAAGTCAAAGGCCACTGAGTTAAGGTGCAAAAGGTGCAAGACCTACAAGGACAGGCAGGAGTACAAGCAACTCAGGATCTGCCAGGAGCAGCAGGACATCCATCTGCAAGGGCTGATTAACCGGGCAGCTCTCCTGCAGAACTTTGGATCGCGCCGGCTATACGGAGACTTGGAAATGGAGCTGACAGAGGCTGAGCAAAGTTGTTTCCTCACAAGGCCCCCAATATCCTCATTAACGACGTGTCCCTTATCATCGGATGAGGAGGAATGCTGCTGCAATAAGGGCTGCTGCTGGGAGTCCGACTCTGACTCCGACTCGGAGCCTGATGATGGACTCTGCTGGACCAAGTTCTAGGCCGTTTGATTGGGAATAATGGTTGGGGTTAATGTCGTGTTACAGAAACAATTTTGGTCATTAAATTATAGATAATGTAGTACTTAGCAAGAGAGGAATCTTTTCTAAGAGACTATATGGTCTTGTCGAACTCAAAATCTCTAGAGATTTTATTATATTACTATTATTTTATTATATATTTAGAAACGAATATCTCTGCAGAAATTAATCTGCATTTATGTATCCGTAAAATACTCGCGGAGTAGCAATAAAAACGAGTGCAGATACACTTCGCCAACATCTTTTTAATCCTCTAGCTGGCACGCCATTTTCTCTAGCCCTTAATGCACGCATTTCCGCTTCCCCTATCGCTCGCTCGCTCGACTCGCTTCCCCCTTATTTTTGCTCCTCTCCCATCATGAATTTTATGTTTTATTGCAGCTGTTGCGCTGTCAACGCCCCTCCGCCCTACGTCTCCGCTCCTCCCACACCGATTCACGCTTTTATTGGCACTGTGATTTCTGGTGGCTGAATCCGGCGGATTACGCTTCAAGAAGCACCGCTCCTTCCGCTTCCCCGCCCGCATTCGCATTCGCATTAATCATAAAGAAAAAACGCCTTGCAGAATGCAGTTTAATTTGGCATGAAGTGCAGGTTGCGGCAGGGTCGCTTCATCGTTCTATCGGTAGTTAAGCGGTTTATCACCGATAACAACCTGTAAGCCAACCAAGCCAGGCGCATTTGATGACTGCTGCTGGTGGACGACGGCGCAGCGACACAAGTTGCGGCTTTTTATGGCGTCATATTTTTATGGCGACATCATCAATGTGCTGCCGGGAGATGGTATTAATGGCTGGATAGATCTGCATGAAATGTAAGCAGAATGTGGCCACAAAGAAGGCGTTATTTTCTGCGGAGACAATGTAAGACAGGGCAATGCAAATATCTAGGAGAGCACCGGATTCCTTACCAAAATTTAGTCTTTTTCCTGGTAACTTGACAATTTAATTTCCTTAATCATAAAAATTATTATTATTCTTATTAGTATACTATAAGGAGTGCTAGAGAATTGGTTTGGGATTTAAAGTCTATTCAAATTATGCTTAAAAGTATGCTACATAACAATGAACTCTACTTGTAATTAGCTAAAGTATTTCATTGCCTACTTTTTGGTATGATTTTGAATGATTTCAAATCCTCAGCTGACAGTTTTTGCGACTTCACTCTATTATTTTTCATTTATAAATTTAAATATCATGCCTACTCTTATCATTAGGAATTTATTTCCAGGGTAATATGTTATTAATACATCGTTTGCTGGATTTTCCTGGTGCCACCTATCAAAATTAAATTTCCTCCACATTAATCCTTAGTCCAAGCTTAAACGCTCCTTGTTTGGCACGGTTTGAGGCCTGTTTGTGTTTTGTTGGCTAACCTTCCGTTTCTGGTTTATTTTTGGCATAATTCCCGCAGCCATTTGCTCTCGCGCGTCCCTGAAAATGACAGTTGGATTAGCTCTAACCCCCACACACACACACACACACAGGCGACGGAATCAAACGCGCAAACACACACACAGCCGTGATACGGACTCCCGACCCTTGTTATCCTGGCCAAGGACGCAATCTGGCGAGGGCGGATTGAGGGGCCTGGGAATCATTAGCCGCCGGCTGCGGCTGCGGCTTGGACTCGGATTCGGATTCGGTTTTATCACAGCTGAATGTGCCTCGATGCGATTCGAGTCCAGAGATTACGCATACGACACGTTGAACGCTTAAAGACCTCGCCCTCCCTTGTCAAAATCAAATAAAGGACACAATTTCATTTACAAAGTTGAGAGCAAACATAGGCGGCCCGCCTGGCACACATCCTTTGATTTTTCCCGAGTTTTCTCCTTACAAAGAAGGAGGCGCATCTCTTTCAGCCTGTGCAAGATGCATGCAAGTTTTCCATCTCCCATCTTTTAGGGTTTTTCTTCTCTGTTGTTGTTATTTTCCTTTGTTTTCTTTTCTCTTCCTTCTTGCTCTATTGTTGCAGCAGAGAAGGGCTGCTGGTTTTTTGTTTATGCCTCTACTGCATAAAATGATTTCATTAAAAAAGTTGTAAACTTTTTCATTTAATTTAACTGCAGCAAACAACATCTTTTGTGCAGCCTTTTCCTCGTTGCCTTTTTTCCCAACTATCTTCTCAGTTAGCATCTGCTGCCAGGATTCGGATTCAGGCCCCCGCAGTCTGAGCCACGATTTGTATTTCTCTTTTTTTGTATGACTTTCAATTAAACTTTTCCGTTTCAATTCATTGCAAATTTCGCCATCCTGCTTACCCCAGATATCCCCAGCAGGTGGTGGTGGCCAATACAAGCCTTAATTTGTAACAAATCCAACTTATTTAAGGATCTTTTAGGACTGATTAGCTTGCATTTGCTGCCAGCTTAATGCAAACATTTAATATCCTTGAACTGACAATATTTATTACTTAAACTAGGGATATTATACAACTTCAAACAACACGTTTTTCTGTACTTTAAGAGCCAGCCAAAAGGTATACAATATTTACTCAAATTTTAAGGCTATAACCGACGTTAAAGAGCCTTCACATTATGCTCCCCAATGTGGCATACATCTGATAATTTGCTCATCTAATTCCCATAATTTTTCAGGCCTCACCCCAAGGGTATTTCGAGGGGTCGCGACTCCAGCAAAGCTTGACTTCCTTTCTTTTTTCGTTATTCTTTTTAATCATCCAACATTCACAGAACATAATTCAATTAGGGCCATAATAGAGGGTTCGTGTGTGTATGTGTGTGTGTGTGGAGTGTGTGGAGTGTGTGCGCGCGCTGGGACCACCCCTGGAGTCCCTCATCATGTGGCACGACACAACATGTCGTATTAGTAATATTTAAACACAAAAGCTCAGCAAATGTTGACATGCGTTGCCATTAGACGGACGTAACATAGCGATGCATTCTGACACGCACAAGGGATGATCGCGGGAGGCGGCGCGGCGCGTTGGGGGTGTGGACCGGCGACCTATGTTAAAAGGAAATTCAATTTTCGCACAAGGCAGGCGAGAGGAAACGCAGAAGAAAAAAAACAAAGACCTACGTAGAATGAGCGAACGCCAATAATAACAACAATAATAAGCTGCTTAGGAGCCAGCGATGCGAAAGTGAAGAAATGCGTTGTAATTCCACATGATGAGCTGGGGTTGGGGTTGCAGGGGCGGAGACCCCCCACCACCGGGGGCAGCAGTAGCTCCGAGGGGGTGGCATTAAGCCACTGTGTATGTTAGCTTGCATGTCAAGGAATGCGGTTGCATGTGCCACGAGCAAGTCTTCACTCACACAGAGAGAAAAAACAAGTGAGAAAAGTTAGAGCTTTAAGAACGCCTTTTTTATGATAACTAAGGGCGCTAGTGGGCGTGGCAAAAAATTTGAAATAATCTGTAAATGCGTACAATCTACAAGAATGTAGTTACCAACTTCGGTAGCTCTAGCTCTGATAGTCTCTGAGATCTGGTTGTTTATTTGAATTAACGGACAGACGGATAGACGGACAAACGGACATGGATCCTATGACTTGCCTGGTGAAGATCATTCATATACGATGAGATGCTGTTAATAATACATTTGAAGTTATAAAGAAAAATGAAACGAATTTATTTGGTTGGCTATACTTTTCCCTCTGCATAAGCTACCTCCTCCTTTGAGTACGCCCCTGGCCAGGAGTACGAGTGGGTGTGGGTGTGGGTGTGTGTGTGTGTGTGTCCGCGTCTGCTGTGTGTATCTTTCTATGAAATGTGTCATGTTGACAGCGTGGAAATGTCACTCATGCGGCATCGTAATGAGTTTTGCCAGCACAAACAGCACAAAAAACCTTCTTACCCCCAAGTTGCAACTTTGGGGGGGCAAGAGGGAGAGAAATTCGTTTGTCACATTGTTTGCCCCCTAAAAGTCAACAAGGAAATCATTAGGAATATTGAAAAGCTTGCCTTTCTTAGGGCGTTAGTTCAGGAATTTAAATGTCTTGAATAATTTAATATAGAAAGTTAATTTAATTCAAATAAAAGTCAATTGGAAATATCATTAAAATAAAATGTTATAGTGTCTAGGTATTATAACATTAAATAATATATGTTTTAGGCTGCATTTCAATACTTCTCTGTCAGTATCTTTATAATAATTCGCTCCATCACCGTCCTTAGAACTCTCAGTTACAGAACTTCCCATTTTTAAAGTAAGAAACAAAAAAAAAACATTAGAAAGATAAAAACACATAATTTCTTGGCAAGCCTGGGCGCATCAATTCAAAAGTCTCTGGTGAAACAGAAGGGAAATATCATGAGTGGGAGACAAAAGCCAAAAGCCCGCACTAGAAAATAAGACGAGAATAAATTTGCCTGTTGGCCATCACCATCAAAAAGTGTTTTGTTTTTGGCTTTTCCGCAAAGAAGAAAAAAACCCACCACCCACATCCCCACCGCCCATCGAGCACAATGAGCCTAGCCACGCCCCCCGCCCACATATACATACAGCATATAGCATATAGCGTATAGCATATATAGTATTTACGGGCGTGCAACGTAACCGTAGACGTAGACATAAGCGTAGACCGGAACCGAGAGAGAGAGGAGAAAGCAGCAGCAGCGCGCCACCGTCGTAGGAATATCCGTTGTAGTAGAATTTCACAATAATTGCAATGCAGTTGCACACACACACTTACGGCCAGGAAAATATAAATATATAGTATATATAGTAGTAGAGTATAGTCTATAGTATGCTCTATATACTCTTGCCTTTTTGTGTCAGGGAGAGAGAGTGTGGGGGAAGCGAGAGTGAAAGAGAATGCAGCAAGGGAAATATCGATCGATTTTTAAATGAATTTAGGTCACAGCGAGAAGCCCCCCTTCCGCGCCGCCCTCTCCCTGGGGGCAACTGCAGTCATGGCTGTGGGCCGGGGGCCGGGGGCTGGGGGTTGCATCTCGCGCAGATACAGCCGAAATGAAAATGTCAGCCTGCCTGCCTTCTGCTCACGTAACTTATTTTAATTCAAATCAAATGGGGAAAATAGATTGAAATGAAGACGGCTGAGGCGGAGACTCTCCTTTTTGGGCAATATCTGGCGAGTAGCTTGGGACTGGGACTGGAACCGGGATTCGGATGGGGATTGGGGGAATTGGTGCAAGAAAGGAGGTGCGCTACACAGAGGCAAGCCTCACACGCACTCAGCATTTTCCATGGCCTTGCCTTGCCAGGAAGAAGTGAATAATAGTGCATTCAAATGGTGCACAGCCAGAAACAATAAGGTAAGTTTATATTCAAGAATATAGTATCATTTAATTTGAGTGGATAAGATTTCGAAAGAACTCGGCTATCGCTGAGATGAATAAATGAATCTTGCAGAAACTGGCAGGATAGGTGAAATGAATAAATGCATTTTGGGCAGATCTGGTCAAGGTTCATTGCTAAAATAAACCAATGAACCTTGGCAAAACTGTCACCATTGGTGATATCAATCGATGAATTTGGGAAAAACTGGTCTCACTGGTGAGATGAATAAATGAATTTTGGGCAAAACAGGCCTAATTGGTTAGATGAATAAATGAATCCACTCAGAACTGGCATCATGGCTAAAACAATCTCAATAAACGTTGACAGAACTGGCAATTGCAGTGAATAATCTGTGACTAAAGTGAAAGATATGATTTTCTCCGTATCTCGATTTGATACTCACTAATACACTTTTCTCCCTGTGCATTTTAACACGCCTGGACCCTCGCCTCTCTGGATTGCCCATGCCAGACACGCGCCATCAACATGTGCATTTTACGAGCCAAAAAGAAAGATGACAGGGCTAGAGAGGTGGCAGTGGCAGTGGAAAAAATCAAGACGAGCAGGAGGAGGCGGCAAAGACGACGACACATTGTTGATGTCTTGGGAAAAACCTGATGTACGTAGCTACCTCCCTCCACGACCACCGCACCACCACACCGCCGCACCGCCGCCAACGGCTCTGAATGATGATTCCGCCCAAGCCGGCGTTGCAACTAATTTTACGTTTTTATGACACTCCCGCTACGTGATGCGACGGAGCATGGGAACACACGGGTTAAATCATAGACAGTATGGTCCGCTGCCGCGACTGAATTCAATCACGTGTGGCCAATAAAAGATTGAATAGGAATACGAATACGGGAGCAGCCCAGAGTCGGAGCCGGGGACGGGGAGGGCTTTTGTTACAGTTGAGAAATTTACTCGGGTTAAGTAAGTGAAAGAATGAAGTTGAGGTGAGATTTTATTTTCCCAGACTTTTCCCACTCACTCCTCGACCCTTTTGGGACCCTTGCCCCCCCACTCCTGCTGTGTGTGGTCAGAAGGACACTTTATTTTTGTTAGTTTCTGTCTCCGCCTTCATTTCGGGGCTTTGAGGGCCACTAAAATCCTGGGAAAGGTTATGGGAAGACTGGCACCTGTTTGAGCATTAAACACGGTTCCCTTGTGGCTTATAACTTTTTAATTAAGAGTTTCCAGTATTGATTTTCTGCCCCAACCCAATCCATCCCGACACGACGACCACATCCATTAGAGAGCCAAGTTCAGATGTCATCGCATTCCCATCCAGCTAGATTCCCCATTCTAATTATGCAATATCCTCGAGGAGGCCGTAAACTGCACCTGTCACACCTTGAGGCGCCGCCTCCTACGCTGCAGCAAACTGCTGCAAACTGGGTTAACGATAAATTACAAATGGTGTCAGGTCCTAGTTAGGACCTTGCTGCCGCCCGCCTTCTCCTCGTCAGTTCGGAGGCCAGCTGGGTGCATGTGCCCCGGCAGAGTGCTCCAGTTTCGCTCGTCACTCGTTCGGGGCTCGGTACTCTGTGCTCGGTAATCCGTGCTCTTGGCCAGGCCATGATCTACTACCACAGCCGCCTCCCAAATATGCAGCAACCAAAAACAAAGTGAAATATGCTGAAGGGATTAAGGCAGGTCAGGATATACACTTCCTGGGGCATAATTAAAATAAACAAGCTGGCTTTAGGTACTCCCCTACAGACATATAGCTTAAATAAGAATTAGTTAAATGCATTAATCTAATAGCTTAGCATAGTTATAGTAAGGTTTTAGCCAATCCTCTTTGCTAACTGAGCGACCCTTTGTCTTACGCTTACGAGACTTACTACGCTGTACGTTGCAAGTTGCAGCGAACGTGCCTACGAACCAGTTGCACCTCACTCTCCTCCGTCTGAGCCTCTCTCTCTCTCTCTCTCTCTCGCTTCTGGGGCAAGCCTAACTAACCTCCATGGCTTCGGCCAGACCAAACAGACCGCCCTGACGCCCTACTTTCCGACAACGACGACGAGTGGCAGGCAAGGTTCGGCCTTGGCGTTCAGCAGTGACCCGCTTTTGGCTCCGTCGTTTGTTTTTGATTTCTGCAGATTTTTGCCATTTGTCAAAAATTTCTGAGAAGGCTTATTCCGTAAAATAGGGAGCAGCTTTTCAAAGGCTGAAACTGCCGCCTCCTTGGGATGAGGAGGAGGCCGTCTGCTATTTATTTAATAACCGCCTGCCTCCTCCCGGTAATCCAGGTCAAACCGCACCTCTGCCAGGGGAGGGAGAGACTGTGACACAACTGAAACAAATCGAAATGGATTTCAATTTGCGGTGCACCACGATTTGATTTTTCCGTGTGTTTGATTTGTGGCTAGTTTTGGGGAACAAAGAAACCGCCGGGCTAATCCTTTCATTCAACGATTCCGAATCAGCCCTCCGCCCACTCCTCTGTCCACCGGACAGTTGCTGATTCATTGGGGGCATCACAAAAGAGAAACTTCCAGCGGGAATAATACAATTAATTTGAGCTCTGGCCGCAGACGAACTTCGTCAGCCCGGGCACCGCTTCCTCCACTTCCACTTCATCTTCTTCTGGGGGCATTCTTCTCTCTGGATTTTGTCGTGGACGTTGCGGCAGGTCGCAAGTATTCAGACGCTGCCACATTGCCAGACGATGACTTGTGTGGGGTCTCTCGACTGGGATCGAGTAAAGTGACTCACAAAGAGTTTATGGGATGAAAGACGTAGTAACTCAAAGGTTACCAGAAAATAATTTTGTAAACTTTTCAGATGTAAAGCGTTTTTCTGTCGGTATTCTGATTCATCGAACAAAATGGGTTTTTTTAAATAAAATTTTATTTAAGATAGTACAATATGAGTGCCAGTTTTCTATTTACTTTAGCATTCTTGCAGCACACTTTTAGCATATTGTTTACCATCTCAATTAGAGACTTCAAATTCATTCAAAACTATCGCTTCTCTATCATCTCTAAGGGGAACTTTCAGCTCCAACATCTTTCTTGCCTGCTTATTACTTTCCATTGAAATTCCCTGGCATCTCTAATGGGAACTTTTAGCTCCCACTCAAATAAACTGCAGCGTTTAAAGGCTTCGTTTATAGCGATCACAAAAAACGCTTAGCTGAGTAAAATTAAATACTGAACAAGGGTTAGTGAGTGCTTATATTTATATTTACCCCCGGGCTCAGCACTTAATAGTCCTTTACTCGTCTAGGACTTAAGGCAGCAAGAGCAAATAATTAAAAGCTTAAATCCCTTCAAATTGCAAATGAAATAAACCTTCCTTCAAGGCATCCTTATCTCTTTATTCAATTGATATTCAATCTGGCTTACCTACAAAGGAATATTTGCTCAACATTTTATACTTGCACACACTTTGAGTGCAATTTTCTTCCACACAATTACTTCAGTTTCGACCCTCTACTCCGCCCTTCTATCTATGCCAGTAAATCACTTGTTTGATTATCTCATTTCTTGGCCATCTCACTGAACATCCATCCAACTCGGCTCCTCCTCCCTTTGCTTCTCGTCCTACAATGCCCGCCCGCTGCCAGTAATGGCCTCGAATGCATTTTGGCATTAACTGCCTGCCGACAGCCCACAGTGCGTATGAGTAATAACCGAAGACAGCGGCAGCGGCAGCAGCCGAAGCAGCGCAGCAACAAAGTTCAAGGGTTGGACGAGATGGGGCAGCAGATTGGAGCTGTCATGCAGTAAATGCAACGTCGCCAAACGCCAACGCCATCGACCATTTACCATCTTCATCATCATTCTCATCATCATCAAAGTCTTGTTGTTGCTGCCCTTGTCTTTTGGCGGCGGTGCCATTTGCTTACCCTGTAACTTAAGCTAGGAGTATATGCGGGATTCTTAAGGATATTTCCTGATTTCCTTTATCTAATTTGTTTCAATACATTATGAATTCATTCTGAAAGGTTGCTGTGAGGAACTAGGGATGGAGGTATATAGCTTTAATATACATATAATATTCAGATATCGATAAATTGACGTAAAATCGATATTTTCGATATTAATTTAATACATATATTCAACGAGGAACGAGTCACACTTTAGGAAAAAATTTGCACAAGGCTATAATTAATATACAATTAGGAATTCATCGCATAAGATTTAGTTCTTTAGATCTAGGCGATCATACTAACGGACAAACGGACAGACGGACAGACGGACAGACCTTCGTTTTCGATTGACACATAGCAAAAATGCCCTCGTACCCAATGGATAATGGTAGTAAGAAATCCTAGCACAGGATGTCACCAAGGTCTAGTCATTTCCAAACTGATTGCTCACTTTCTTTGTTTCATTTTTTATGGAAACAGAGACATAACGAGCGGAGTGCGCTAAAGGGAAATAACGGCGGAGAGAACACGCAAAGTAAATAGTAACATGTGCATTAC
The DNA here is from genome assembly GCA_008042775.1 of Drosophila pectinifera. Lineage (NCBI taxonomy): Eukaryota > Metazoa > Arthropoda > Insecta > Diptera > Drosophilidae > Drosophila > Drosophila pectinifera. The sequence continues at coordinate 25,752 of VNKC01001102.1, forward strand.
TTGGCATTCATCTCGAGGCCGGAGCACCCTCCTGGCTCCTGCTACTGCCACCACTACTACTGCGTCCCATCGATGGCAGTGCCGGCGCCCTCTCCATCTGTTCCACATTTAACGAGAATAATTGCAGCGACAGTTTGGCGCTACTGCACTTACCCCTTACAGTGGAAGTCAGAAGCGGGCAGTAACATTACCCCACTCCCGTACCCGTACCCGTACCCGGGCCCGGGCCCGGGCCCCGGACTCCGGACCCCGGAATACCCGGACGAAGAGTCTTTGAATGTCTTTGATGAAATATTGAAATTGTTGGATGCTGATGCTGATGCTGGGTTACTCAGATAGTCGAATACTTTGGGGTCCGGCCAACATTGAATCTCGGCTGGACGGGTGTGAGGGGCTCTTGTCACGTGATGTCCACTGGATGGACCGAACTTTTAGCCGGAACCAGAGCCGTGGCCGTAGTCGGAGTCGGAGTCGGAGTCGGTGCAGGAGCCGGAGCCGGGGCTTGTTGTGCTTGTTTCGGCGTCAAGTGGATCGTTATAAATTGCTCAATTTTAGGAGGAGAGCAAAGAAAATGCATTTTTAGTGTAAATAAATAATGACTCAAAACGAGAAGCGGATTCGGACCGAATATAGTCCCCCGTCTGTGTATTTGTCCTTTGGCTCTCTACATTAACTTGTGATATATTGGCTTTGACATCTAAACAGGAATTGGGCTTGAAATGCTGCCAATGGTCGAGAGAGAGTACAGACAAGTCCTGACTGCAGCTAATTGATGGCCAGCCGAAAGTAGACATAGTTACCCCAAAAATCAAGGATTTATTCAGAGTAAAATCAGAGGTATTTCGAGTAGTTTTGTTGCTGGAAAACCACAAATGACTAAATGGAGAAATCTAAAGGCTAAAAATATCAACCTCAGATATATGAAATTAGTTCCAACGAATTAGATTAATTTTAAGCCCTGACAGTTTCTTTCTTAAGCTTGAGATCTCTTCAGTTTAGCTAAATTGGCAAATGCAAAATTCGCAGAAGAGCGGAATTCCCACTGATTCCCATCGAAAATAATCTCGCACATAATTCCGTCCACACACAGGGGTTTTCCCCGCACGATTACATCGTGCTCTTTTAAGCTTATCAGTCACATACAAGATTAGACTCAATGACAATATTATATGGGGAGTTTCCCTCAAAATAAAAATAGAAACGCTGCTAGTTTAGAAATGGTAAACTCCGTGGCATTTCTTGCGGTTTTCTCTCAAGTCTTTTTTGCCAAATGGCCGTTATCTTCAAGTTAAATCGCTTTGAGGTTGTTTTTCGTGGTTGACTCTTTCATCATTTCCCCTGCCCAACTCTGCTTTTTGCTTATTTTATTTTATTTTATTTTTGTGTATACATTTATTGCCGCATTTGTTGTTGTTTTCTTTCGGCATTACGGAACTGTTTCGGTTTCTGTTTTGGTTTGGTTTGCAACGTTGAAAGCGTTGCAAGCAAATGCCTTTGTCTTCTTCTTTTGCTTTGCCTCTAGTGGTTATTGTTGTTGGGGTCACGGAGAAAAAATTATGAGTATTATGATATAAATAAATTATGAGTATCTTGAAAAAAAAACCTATATAAATATAAAAAAAATTTATAAGGAAACTTTCCCGGTCCAATTAAAGCTCAGAAAAAGTTTTATAAATATTATAAAAGGACTTCCTTAGGAAAAACATAAACTTATTTTTAGAATCTGGTCACACTAGACAATTTTCAAAGCAAATCTTATCTCAAATCCTCTGGTAACTCTACTAAATTTGCAAATGTTTTAGCTAAACTAAATTAATTAATTAATTAAAATTAAAGGTGCTCATTTTCAGAACAGTCACATCAATGAATTGACATTTTCCGAAGAATAACCCGTTATTTAAAACTCTCTGGTCACACTGCTCTTTTCCTCTCTGTGTACTGTGTTGTTTTTGGTGTTATTGTTGGTGTTGCCGTTTCTTGTTTCCATTTTTCATGCAGCCAACGCTCTCCCAACGTCGTAGTCCGTCGCCGTTGTTGGTTTCATTTTTGCCTTTTTGGCGAATGCTGTTTTTTATTTATTTATTTTTTTCGTACTTTGCTGTGCAACAACGCCAGAGTCCAAAGTCCATAAAGCATCACGATGTTGCTGTTGCTGCTGCCGCTGCTACTTTTGCCGGTGCTTCTTCTTTGCCGCTTTGCTTTTGTTGTTTTGGCTTGAATTTTTTACTGAAAGTGGCAGAGCCACAAGCCAAGGTGAAGCCACGCTCCTCCTCGGCCCCACTCTATCTCCTCTTGCCACGATAAAGTCGAGGAGGGGGGTTGCTGCACACAAGACAAACGCCGCAGAACGTGCAAGAATAACAATAATAATACGTAAAAAATAAAAACTAAAAACAACGGAGAATAAAATACGAAAAAATGAGTTAAGAGAAACGGACGTTCATATATGGCCAAAAGCTCTTGAGCTCCATAGGTGTAGTTGTTGTCTTGTTGTTATTATTATTCTCGGTGTTGTTGGTTTTTATCGCCTTTTCTTTGGGAGCTTCTGGAACGTTTTCACATGTGCAAATTTTAAGCGAACGTTTCCCATTCCCATTTAAGCTGTCTTGCCTTTTGAAAAAATAAAAATAAATAAAAAACGCCGTTGCACACGCCAGGGTTGCAGCAGTAACAGCAGAGAAGCGGTTACATTTCAAATTTAATGAGCAGAAATATAGTTTAGATTATTTATTTAAATTTTAAAAGGGCAGAACACATTCTTACGCAAGTACTACAGACAAAGGGCCACTTGAAGTTACCGTACATCTAAGGAGTTGTGTCATAAGTTTGAGTCCCTTACATTTCAGAATTTAATTTAAATAAAAACCCAAGCAATCTTTTTTAGTAAGAAAATCTCTTTAAAGACTGCATACTTCCTTAGAGCCTCCTCTGCCCTTAGTTCTTGTTCATCCCTGGGAACCTGAAACTGTTTTATGCCTCTCAGCATTTTTGGATTAATTGTTTGTAGCATATTTCCCTGTTCTCGCTGCCAGAAACAATTTAGCCAAGAGCGGCGAGCGGGGGACCTGAGTCAGAGACACAAGTGGAATTCGCAAGGCCCCCAGGCTTTAAGCCCTCTTCAACACAGAGGTCCATTGATTTTGCACAAGTGCTGGGTTGACCCTCGCAAGCTAGTGCCACCTTGACCGATGTCAGACGGTGTTTTTGTTTGCACATGCAAATCACCAAAACTCGAAAATATTTCCAGATAATTTATTATTTAGTTTAGAGCTCTCTGCCGCAATAAGCCATGTGAATGCCAATTGCTGTGCATTCCGCATCAAAACAAGGTAAGACCCAGGCTATCCTCAATCATTTCCTTAATTAACTTTGTGTTTTTAGCTTTAATTTGCAATTATTTGGCTCTGTTCGCCTAAGGCCGCAAGGTAACTTAGCTCTGCACACTTAATTAATGAAGGCATTTCTTATGACACCCACCATTTCAGCTAACCTGTGTAGAGGGCGACGACAGCCCCATCCCCGTGTTCCCCCAAATTTCCACAATAATTTTGATTAATCAATTTCTGGGGCGAGAAACATTTTGTGTTTCATTCCCCAGCTGAGAGGCGGCGGCTTTAACTCCAGACCCCCACAATCCGCCTGTGTTTTGGTCGTGGGAGGAAGCATTTCCCTTTCATGCTTAATTAAGTTGGTCACTTGGCTCAGGCGCTGACTTCGAGTGGGTGACGACGGATGGCATGGCATGGCATGGCTTGGCGGTGGAGTCGGAGACGGAGTCGGAAACACAGCCAAGACGAAGACAGAAGCAGCACCAGAGTTGTCCCCTCCCTGCCGTTGTTGTTGTCTGGCGTCTATAATGACGATAATGCCGAAAGCTCATCATGAAGAAGCTCAATATGGGACTTTAACCCGTTACACACAAAGGGTTTGCACTCAATAAAAGCGGTTAAAGCGTAATGAAAATGTATGCAAAAAAGTTATTCAAGTTTTTACTAGTTTATCTTCGATCATACATTTCCCATGCCGATTTATTCGATAATGATAATGGAGTTTTGTAACAACAATATGTCAGGCTTTAAAAGTCGATTGGAAATGATCAAAAAGAATCGACACGACTATTGTAAAACTTATTAGTGCCATCTCTAACTAGATATCGAAACCCGATCGATAACAATTTAATTATCGAACTTGAAATTTTGTTAGATATGGTAAGAAGTCCTATTAAAACTCCACTCACTACACAATATCCAACCTAGAACCTAACTCATTGCTGGGTTAATTCAAATCTAGAGTCCGAACCGAATCGAAACGGAACGGAATGCGGAGGAATGACTGAGAATGGTGCACGATGTGCAGCATAAAAGCCAGAATAACAGAAAGGCACTCGGCGGCGAGGAAGTGAATTTCTGCCTTTGAACGTGACGGAAATTGAATTTCCGCTTCTTGGCGATGACACTTTTGGCAAAGGCAAAGCCAACGTCGTTCTTGCCATTATTATTTCTTGCTGGCTCCGACTTAGTTGCGAATCGCCAAAGGGAGTAGGCGAGTGACGCATGCGCAGAAAGGCAAAAGCCAACTTGGGCACGCGAGCAGGCGCCGAGGTTGCAGTGCATCACCGTGATACCCTGGAACGAGGGTATATTTATTTCAATGAACAGTTTTAAAGCTTGATCATGGTTGGGCACTGATACTTGGGATAGGAGCCCCAATTCAAAAATTATACATTAAGTATGTGGATATAGAAAGAATGGTATTACTATAATCCTACTGTACCTATGAGTCGCATTTAAATAACCCTACTCCAGGGGTATCCTAAGCTTCGACTCCCGAATCCAGTTCCTCCCTACTTCTGGCCTGGGGAAGTGGTTTCAGAGTGTGCCTGTGTGTGGAGCCCGATTCCGATTCCAATTCCAATTCATGTCAGGCTGGGCCTGGAAATGAGTTGTAATTAGAAGCTACCTACAAACAGTTCCGGTCCTGGGGCCCAGCTAATTGTTGTTGCTATCAGATTGAGCGACGTCAACGAGTGTTGGTTGTGCGGGTGTGTTATGTGATGTGAAGTGGTATTGCCATGTGTGTGGGAAAGAGTGGGTGAAGCCAAGTGATTGGGGAAATGGCAAATGGTGAAATTATGGAAAGCGCTGGCCCTTTTTGTGGGGAGATTTATAGATGCCTTGTATTGAGCTTAGACATAAGAGGGTACTAACTATAGAATTCTCTTTTAATGTTTGATATAAGTAATTGGAAAATGTATTATAAAATAAGCTGTGAAGATTACCATCAAGCCATAAGGCTTTTAAATATGATAGATGGCTTTAAAAATATATAAATATTTAGAAAGTATTCCCCGGGGGTTGTCTTTTAAGTATATCCTTTCAATAATATATTTAACAGCTAGTTTGGATATTTTATAGGTTTCTTTTGGCTGCTTTTGGTTTTATGGATGGATGATTTTCTAATTACCTTGTTGTGTCTAGGCGCACACTCTCTTAATTTCTCCCCTGGAAGACTGGGGTGCCACCCATCGTGTACATTGGGAGGAGAATGTGGGTTGACGGTCGATTGGTCGTTAGTCGTTGCTGCTCGTCGCGTTGGTGGCTGCAATTTCCTGGCACCTTTCCCCTCTCCATTCTACCTTCAGCTGCCGCCGCATGCTAATGTTATAAACTTTGCAATTATTGCATTTACTCTCATTTACCACTGAGTTTGTGCTCGCTGTTTGTTGTGGCTGTCGCTGCCGCGCTCGTTATTGCCGGCGCACACGGGCCACTTAAAATCCAAGGAGAAAAAACATAAAATCAGGGCGAAGCTCGGAGGAGGGGCCCGTGGCGAAGCCCAAGTGGCGGAATAAAAGAAAAATTGCAATGGAGAACATTCACGCCTGGCGCCAGTCGGGGTCCCATTCCAAGGCCCGCCCGGTTCCAAAGTGCCATTCGGATCGGATCCCAGACTCAGGCACCATACCAGAGTTAGGGATGACAACGAACGTGAGCACGAGGAGCAGCCAGTGAACTATGGGGCAAAGACTCAGTTAATACCCGAGAAAACTGAACACTTTCGAAAGAAAGCAATGAAATACAAGTTAACCCAAAAAATCCTAACATTCATAGCCTTATTAACTAGTTTCTCAATACACAGTTAATACTTATCAGTCAGTTAAACTGGCAGTTAAGCAAAAAAGTGAGAGTTAAGTCTTTCGATAACCGGTTAAATGTTTTTTATTCAAATAAAGATTAAATAAGATATATAAAAACCTTTTCCAACACATTATACATTTCAAAGCTGCCGTTAGCTAACCGAAACCGTAACGGCAAGTCAATGTCTCTGTTAAATTTTCACATTTATATTATTTCAAAAGTATAAATATCCCAGGACTATGCTATATGGTACTTTGGAGAAAAAACCTAATTTAAGAGTTAGTCATTACTTGGGAAGTTTAACTTTCCCAGGACTTGTCCACTTGTTTTGTTTTGGAAAAAGAACCTCCTCACGAAGCTATCTCCATTCCAAAGCCTCCGTTAGCTAACCGTAAGTGTAGGGCAGCTTGACGGGCAGAAGACCACTTCCGCGGAGGTATTTCAATCCACCCCAGTCCCGAAAATCCTCCTCCCTAGTCCCACTCCCGACGTTCTCACATGTTTTCCATAACAAACAACAACTTTTGCCGGAGTTAGGGTCCGGGAAGCTCGGGCAGATGGCAGGGGCTTTGGCCATAATGCACGCCACAAATAATTTGCAAATTACGGGCGCAGGTAATTGTCGTCGCCATCGTTGCCCCCGTCCATTGGCTGTTGTTGTTGCTGCTGCTGCAGCAGGTGAGAAGAAAATAAAATACAAAACCGTCGGCGGTGGACGACGGCGGCATCGTCATCGTTGTGGCTGCAATTACGAAAGTGAGGACTCCTGCTGAGCGGGAAAATCCTGGCGCCAGGGGCCCGTGGCCAGGCCCGTCCTTTGTTTGGCTTCCCATTCGCCCTCGCTTTTCGGCCGTCATAATTGGGTCATAAAAAAGTTATTTGTGTAAAATTATGAAAATAAACTCAATTGCAATAATTTGCTATAGGAGAATGCCAAACAAAAGACCCGCAACCGGATTACCAGGAAATGATCAAGGAGCACCTCCGTGCTCCATGCTTCGTGCTCCGGCGTGGCTTGTGTTCCGCCTGAGCTGCGTGTGGCCTCGAAATAGAAATGCAAACAAATCGCAAATCACAGGAAATTTCTCCTTTTATGATTTTCCCGAGAAGGCAAGCAATTTTAGTAAATTGAAGAGTAAAAATATTTCTAAAACTGGAGAGGTTGTGCCCAGGACTTATCACGGATATGCAAATATGGGGAGGTCATATACAAGTTGTACAAGTAAAAGAAGTATGGAATCGCCCCAGTCGGGACTCGAACTCACGACTCTCAGTTTAATTAGAGCTTTTAAACATTTTGGGCGGATCAAAGGTATTATGTACTTAGAAAACTAATGTTACAGCTTGTGCCTTTAACAAATTGTTTAAATAATTAAACCAGCTCTTTGCAGCATCAGCATCATACTTTATTCAAAAAGCAACCCAAATCAATCAGCATTATCTTAGGAACGAGAATATTCCCACAATAAATCAATAATAATTTAACTGTGCAGCAGTCAAGTGTGGAAATTAAGAGGAATAACTGCACCATTAAGCCCACATTAAAGACCATCAAGCTGATGGCTTGATGGCTTCAATATATATATATTTCCCTAGCCCCAACTCAGATTTATCCGACGCCTGCACTGCCTGCTGTCAAGTGCAACGGTAAATTGCCATTCGATATGCAAATGGCAGCCGCATTCACAAAACGCTGCGCTTTTCAATTGCTTTTCTCTCTGCATTGAAATCAATTTAACTTTCTGCTCAATGCCAATCATTGGCACCCCCCACACACACCACACACACTCGCTTGCTCCCTCTCGCTCGGCTACATCAGTTCCGGCTGCAGCTCAGCTCGGTGGAAGCAAGACAGACGACCAAGTGCTGTGTGGCTGAAAAAACAAACACAAACAATCAAACGAATCCAAAACGCTTATTTCAAAATTCATTTGTCATTTTGTGACAGGCGAACCAATATCGAAAGGGGGTGGTGGCGGCATTGACAGGGGCTGCTTTTTTCTTTCTTAACTGCTTTTTGCGGGACTGGGTAAGCTCCTTCATGGCCAAGCCGAAGGCAAATAAGCCGAGCGCTTTGGCAAAAACTATTTCTATAAATGTACCCTGCCAACGGAGGTGGGTATGCTGCGAGCATGAACCCCTAGATCTCTGTTAAAGAGTGACTCATTCGAGATCTATATTTATTTCTCTTTATTTTGTATAGAAATTTTCTCCAACAGCATCTGTAGCTTGTTCTCAGTACATATGACAAATAACAAAATAATTCCATAAAGAGTATTGCTATACTTCTCGCGTTTCAGCTTAATTTTTCTTTCAGAATGATGTTTTGGCAAGTAATAAACCTTTATCAGCATCTGTTCCAAGAATCTATATCTATTCCAAGAATATATTTCAAACTACCACCTACTACTTTTTCAATTATCCCAAGAGTATTTATATATGGACTTCCTTAATATTTCTTCCTAATTTAACTACCATAGAACCTTACCTCGGAAGAAAAACGATATTTTGATTAGGGCCTCTGAAGAATAAAGAATGCAGAATCGATTCGTTCAGAGGAACTGCATTCCCCCTTCACAGTTAAGACCAGAGTGTTGCGGGCAATTTTCATCCGGCTCCTGACCGGGTCCTTTCCGTTCCGCCCTCCTCATCCGCGGGCGCCAGTTCCGCAATCAGGAAGGAACATGACATAACACAACGGTAATAGGAAAATCATCGATTTTATTTGATTTATTTGCAGGAGCCTTTTCTCCTCGCTCGCTTCTCGCCCCAGTTGTTGTTTGCTTTAATCGCTCCCGCTTTTCCCGCTTTCCCTCTTTCCCGCTTTCCCGCTTTCCCGCTGCGTGGGTTCAACCACCGAAAAAAGCTCTGGGGGGGTTCCAGGCGAGGTGGTGGGGTTCTGTATTTCGGGTGGCTCTCGGCGGACTGCGGCGGTGCGGGCAATAAATCTCGGAAATTGTGTCAGAAAATGTTTCTCTGTCGTAGTATAAATACGCACATCGTTCAGGCGGCTGGCGGAAGCGAGAGAGGAGGGATCCAGGGGTCAGGGCAGCCATATTGAAATTAGAGGCACTTCCGTTTTGGATTTGCTGTATATGTGTGTGTGTGTGTGTGTTGGCTTCGGTTTGTGCGGTTGCCGCCGAACGGCGGTATGCGAAACTAAGTGCCGGAAAGATATGCGTAACGAATATATGCCCAAGGAGCAGGAGGAGGATTATCAGCCAGCCAGCCAGCCAGCCTTTGAGGTCTGGGCCCTGCCGTCGCCGCGGGGAAGTCCCCTTTTCTATTTGTGGCCTTTTGGGTCGCCCCTTGGGTCGGGAGCCTCAGTCTCCGGCCTGCATTTCTGTTTACATTTCTGCTTAAAATAATTCAAAGTTATTTTATTCGACCGTATATTTATAGTTTTTTTTATTTGTTTGTTTTGATACGATAATTGGGCCACAAGCAAGTGCAATAAAAGCACAAAGAATTTCTATAAATACGGGCCTCGATGTTCCGTTCTGTTCGTTCGTCCAGTGGTGATGAATTGTATAGATATTCCACTAATGGTTGGCAGAGGAATGTATACAATTATTTATTGGGAAAAGTGAATGTTGGCCAGAGGAAAACTTTATATAATGAAATGTGCCATAGTACATTCATCCCATATCCATGTAATGCCTAATGTAAAGCCTTATTTATTATAGATATTAAGCTAATAGTTTGCATTGTATATGGGAAATGTATAATGAAGTTTAAAGAACACTTGGAATTCTGACATGCGCCATAGTACATTCATCCCATGTACAAGTAGTTGGAGTTTCTAAGTCTTAGAGCCGAATGCTTTATTTAGCACATTCTAAATATAAGCTCTAATGATGCTACCGCTTTTCTCTATGCATTAGGTCTCTATATTTGCGTCAACTTATCTAAATATAGATTTGTTTACCGAAACGATCTCGAGATCTCACTGAGATGACCCTCAACTCGGACCCCTGGCAGAGTCATCGATCTTCGGCACTCAACAGAGTTCAAATAGGGACCAGTTCCGCTTCGATTTGTGGCGAGAACCAAGACACAACTATTTGCGTAGTAAAAAGTCTAAATGCGAAAATTAGCCCAAAGCGAATTTGATAAATGTTGATGGATTTTTGCCGTTTTCGTTGACTTTCCGTTGACTCCGTGGAAGTGAGTTGCGTGTGGGCCGACCGAACACAAAACTATTCATTACGAAAAAATAGGGGGAAAAACAAAAACAACACAAAAGTAAACAACTCGAAAAACAATCGACAATGGCATAGTTTTGCCAGTGTGTTGTGCTTTTGCCTTGTTTTTGTGCAATTCGCCAGTCTATTTTTATCGTCATGCAGTTTATTTATAAAAATGGCATTCGGTTCCATTATCTTAAAAATAAAATCACACAAACGAACAGTCAACAATAGCGAAATCAGCAATAATGACTGACAAATAATCATGAAAAATTACCAAGAGACAGGCAATGGCAGCAGCAGCACCGCAGCACCAGCACCAGCACCAGCAGAAAAACAATAACAATTTCAGAAACTGAAACAGAAACAGAAAGCCAAAATAAGACAAACAAAACAATCAACAGAGAACACCACCTTGGAATTGAAAGTTCGCTTCGCAGAAAATCTGTATGAATCAGCGGGGACCGAAAATGAAATGAAATCATAAGTAAGTATGTTTTCCGTCCGCTCCCTCCATTCAAGGCAAATATGAATAAGAAACAATAATAATTACCCAACAGCGGCGTTTGCGGCTGATTGCTAATCTCAGAATGTCGCATCTGCCAGATACAATTTACGTGCCATCGCTGCAGCTTAGGTAGTAGGTGTATCTCGCTGCCTTCCTATCCGCACCCGTATCTTGCATCTGTATCTGCTACTCTGCTTACTCGTTCTCCGGTGATTTACAATCCAAGAAAAAAAAAAAACAAGAAATACCTAGAGTGCGGGAGAGCAGTGTATAAATATTTAACACACACTGTCTGCCTGTTTGACTGTCGCTCAGCCGCCTGTTTGTCTTTCAAGGTTCAGCAAATGTGTAAATAAATCAAAAGCCGTTGGACTTACATGGGGTAGAATGTGATGGATGCCAAGTCGAGGTATGAAGAATTGCATCCAGGCCGAAAATCTGAAAGTGAAAAAGGATTTGGGGCCGGAGGAGGACGGCGACACACTGTTTACTGAGAGAATAAAATAAAGAAATGCCAGATACAAGTCAAGAAATATTTACCATGCCCCAAAGTGGATGCTGTGGGGAAAAAGTGGACCAAATCTTTGAGATTCTTTGGGCATTAAATAAAATGTCTTATTCCTTAGAAGCTTTAACTGACTGTATTAACTGTTGCTAGGACCATGTCCGTCTGTCCGTTAGTTTCTCTGTCCGTTTGTCCGTTGTTTTCTCTTTTGTACGTCTGTTTCTCTGTTAATTTGTACACCAAATCCTCCGTCCACCTGTTAACTATGTCCGTCTGACCCGTCTGCTTCTCTTTCCTCTTGTTCCTCTGACCCTATGTCCGTTTGTCCGTTAGTCTGTATAAGCACCAAAATCTCAGATATCATAAAAGGTAGAGATACCAAAACTGGTAACGTTATACATGTGGGTTTCACGCATTTCTGTATTTCTTTTAGAAATATAGAACTCCAATCCTAATGGTATTTCCTTATTTTCCTAACCACATTAATCGGCTGTTACCTATCTCAACAATCCGTAAACACATTAATGTGTGCCAACCGCTTCATTCTGCTTCTTGGTAAATCCCGTGCTCCGTGGGTTTATCTGCTATCAGCTTAACTGAATAGTTTCATTATGCCCCGTATCGTGGCTGTATCTTATCGTGGCTATATCAATGCCATGACTCACTCACTTACCCCGATAAACAAGCCCCGCCAACCCTTGGCTCTCGCAATTGATTATGCCGCGTACTTCAGTTACAGTTAAGCGCAAATATTAGCACTGAACCATCACAAACTCAAACTCAAACCCCAACCCCGAACCCCGACCCCGACCCCAGCGCCAACCCTCTCCACGCCCATGAAAACTCAAACCCTTCCCCTTAAGAACGGAATTCCTATATTTGGGTGCGTGAGTAATGTGACGACATTAATTTTCACACTCATTACAACTCCATTAGAAGGGTCCGAGCGAGCGGGCAATGGTTTTGAGGTATTGGTCACCTTTCCTCCTTCATTTTTCCCAGTCCCGCCCAGAGCGGTGCAAATAGAGCAACAAACATACAAAAAACGAGACACGGAATACCGTGGACGATATCCGAATGCACGCACGAGGAGCCCAATCCTTCCACTTCCTGGCCAGGGGGAAGTGTCAACAGAAATTGTACTTTGTGTACAAATCGAGGCCATTACGGCGGAAGCCTTACCGGGGTAAATGGAAAATAAAATTACCAAAAGAAACGGCAGGGATACAACGGGGGTAAAATAAGAAAAATGTCGCATCAAATATGCAATAGTAAGATTTAGTTTAAGACTAAACAAATGAGGGTCAAGGATTTGCATATACTCAAGAGTTGTGCAATTTTCAGCACACTTCAAGGGAAACCGAAACTGGTAAAGTCTGCTGTTAAAGTGGCTCTCCTGGTCTGGGCCACCCCTTGACCTTATCGACTTAAAAAATTAACAACATTATTGCCGAAATGTGTTTTGTCTTTAGCTCTGATGGCGAACGTCTATACCCCGGGGAGGACGCCGCAGCCAGACAGGCCGACTCACGCAGGACTCGCAGGAACGCAGGGACAGGGACCATGGCTATTCCCAGAGCAGGGAAAATCTATCGGTCAAGGCACACAGCAAGGCAGCCAACGAAGACATATTGGGCCTCCTCTTTGCCGACTGAATTAGAGCGCAGCTCTGCCTGGCACTGCCTGTCATTTAGCATTCAGCTCAGCGACAGCCCCAAATTTCTACATTCCAACAAATTCTTGTGCCTTTCTTTCCCCAAATGCAGTCACGTAATTTTCGAATTTTCAACAACAACAATGACTACGAACAGACACCCGAAAATTTCACTGGATTTTCAGGGAGCGAGACAGGCGGACAAGCGGACAGGCGGGAAGCGGGCTGGCTGGCAGGCAGATGGAATGCCCGCTGCGTTTATCGTTAGACAAAGCGACGGCATCAATTTGTATCTGTAAATTAGTATTCCACTGCAATTTGCCACGGAAACACCAAAAGCCAGAGCCACACTAAACACACACAAAAAGCTACGAAAATACTATATAAAAATATATATATGCATTGAATCTGGACGGTCGGTTGGCCGTTGGATGTTGATAATAGTGATGGGGCGCCGCCGCCAACTTTATGCGGGATCTGTGTTTTGGCTCGGATATGCGTCCACACACGCTGATGTGTTTCGTGGGGTGACGCCTCTAGCCCGGCCATCGAATCTCATTTTGGCATGGGACTATAATCGCATTAATAATGCGTTTTGCCCCGACTCCAACCCCTGGACCGGGTTCGCACCACCGTCCAGGACCCTCATATATCACACACGCACTCTCTCAGTCAGTCAGTCGCTCGGCCTATTGAAATTAACAGTTAATTTAACTAATAATTGTTTAAATAGACCTTTATCATGATGGATTTCGATGCGGCTGTTCTGGTGTCATGGCCTGTCAACACTTTGCCCCGATATTCTGCTGGTCAGCCGTCAGTCAGTTCATGTTTCGAGGAGTGAATTTTGCGGTTGTGTCTGCCATACATGCTGTCCAAGTTAAAGTTTGTTTCTGGGTTAAATGGTTTGCTTTTCAAGTTTGCTTTAAATATTTATGGACTCCACTTGAGTTCTTCCCATTCCCATTTAATTTCTTCTTGTGTTGCCAAAGAGAGCTGGCCATTCACCCATGCTTAGGCTGTTGGCATTGAGGAAAGGTTAAGGCTCACTAGAGATTATTTGAGTTGCGGCGAATTTTGGTATTTTCCTTAAATTGTTGGGCTTCTTCGAGGAATTTTATTCACAATTTTCATTGCAGTAGCTGGGATAAGGTTTTGGACTCACAAAATGTCGTGTTATTTACACAATAGGGACTGTTAGCTACACAAAATGTGCTGTTTGCTACATCAAATGTAACATCTTTATTTCGTAGCTGTTGGGAACACAGTTACATAAATTGTCCTATTAGGAACTCAAAATATCCTGTTAAGTGCACAAAATGTGCTGTAAGGCATACAAAAAGCGCTGTTACGAACGCAAAACTAGCTATTAGCTACATCAAATGCACACAAAATGTGCTGTTAGTTACATTAAATGCATTGTTAGGCAGATTAATTGTAACACTTTTATTTTAAAGCTGTTGGGCACACAATATGTGCTGTTAGTTACATAAAATGTCCTATTAGGAACACAGAATATTCTGTTAAGTGCACAAAATGTGCTGTAAGGCATACAAAAAGCGCTGCTACGTACACAAAATAAGCTGTTAGGTATACAAAATGCTCTATTAGGCATATTAAATTAATTATACATATATTCTAGATACGATTAGTCCGTAAGAGCTCTATATATATTGTTAGGAGACAAAATATCTTGTTGGAAAAACAAAATATGCTCCTCACCAACAAATATATAGAATTTAACAAGATTTCTTGAAATAGTAAACTATTCCCCAAGCCCTGACTATGTTAACATATTTGTGTAATAGCTCTAATGGCTCCATGAGCCTTATCGCTTTTCCTATAAAGACATTACTAATTCCCCACTCCACTCCACTCCATTCCAGCTCTGCTCTCCCTCATTCAAACGCAGTCCAGATAATCCCATTTGGCCTAATAACGCTCTTGACTATCCATATGCTGCATCTACTACACTCCCACAGAAATATGGTAAAAAGCTTTCAACGCTCAAATGGCCTAATCTGGCCTCGTCCTCGTGCCTGTCCTCTTCCGCCTCCTCCTCCTTGGTATAAGATCTCGAGGAGCTGGCGTGGAGTTCAAAGCCGAGCCGAGGCCAATCACTGACCCTACCTACACAGAAATCTGTGCGCTCCTCCGGATACTTGATTCAAGCAGAGCTGAAAAGGGGAAAAAATAAAATAAAATCGCCTCGTGGCGCCCACTGGCAGAGACACCCACAGATGTCTCCGATGGTCGGCGAATTATCAGCTGATTTAGTGTCGGGTCAGTTGGCAGTAAAATTCCACACTTTTCTTTACAATTTCACACACATTCACACACAGCTCGGACGGGGAAAGGAGAAAGGCGGAAGGGAGGCGGAATGTGACATCAATTGACACGAAAGTTCAGCGTAAATATTTGCCCAGATAAAAAGCAAACACTCACTCGGAAAGCGGCACCGACCGACCGAGCGACCGACCGACCGACCGACGGGAGAGGGGAGGAGGCAACGAGACACCCATAAATTCCAGCGGTCATTCTCATTCACCGAGATCTCAGTGTGTGCGACCATTTAATGACAAAGAATGGAAAAGAACAATTTGTGAATGTGCGACAAACAAATGGAGACATCGCGGCCAGACTCCAATTGCCAAAGCCAAAGCGACCGGGATGCAACAGCAGATACAGATACAGATAGAGATACAAATACAGATGCAGATACGGATACCATTCAGCTGGGCTGGATGCGAAGTGAGGATGACGTGCTCAGGAGGTGCTGGATCATCGCATGATTCACACCGCCCAAAACAAATTAGTTCCGGATCATTATATGGTACTTTATGAGGTCTGCAACAATGGGGATGATGAACAGGTGTCAGATATTGTATGAGTCATGTCTAAATTGAGTTTGCATTATGGATTTAATTATGGATTTCCATATATTCCTGGCAAACTAAATTGAGTATGGACTTGATTATGGATTTCCATATTTTCCTGGTAAACAGTGTAAGAATAAGAAGTGATATGAACGATACTGATTAAATATTGCGTGAAGTTCTTTAAAATATATATTCATGTTTGCCCGATAATGATTTCCAGAAAAATATCCCTTGCTGGCCTTACTTCTGGGCATGAACCGACTTGGATTCACATTAAATGTTACCCTTTTCTCCACGCTTCGTTGATGTGTTCCAATTACAATATCCCATTTCCGATGCATTCGACTTATCCATCAATTCGATTCGTCATCCGTTTAATTTGCCGTATATATTGCATTCGAGCGAGGCTGTTGCAAGTGTTTTTCTTTCGCAATTTATCAGGCAGCTGTGCCTGGCCTGCTATTTTCGCCACAATGATGCGAACGAAGCCGAGCCTCGGCGGAGGCGGTAATTCCATGGCGTCATTATTATTATATTGTCCCGGGACGAGCCCGGGGAAACCTGAAATGACTTCACACAGCCGTCAGCTGTCAGCCGCCACCCGCCTGGCACGTGAATTGGAAATTGACGTCGACGACGTCGCCACTCCAGGGCGACTCTCATAATTTAAACAGAAAAAAATCGCAGATTGCCGGGCCTAAAAAAAAACAAACAATGCGACACGACGCGACGAGCTTCGGTTTCCGATCAAAAATTTATATACGCCAGAGATCTCTATGAAAGCGGATTAAGTTTCGTTTGGAAATCCCGATTATAAATAGAAAAGAAGCTCTTTATATATACACAGGAAATGTTGTAATAAATCGACAAGTCAATCTGAGATTGCTAAATTATAAAAAAATAAAATAAATAAAACTAAAAGAAGAGAAAATTAAATAAGAAAAAAAATATATAAAAAAAAGGTGGAAAAAAAGAAGGGGAAAAAAATAAAAAACAGAAACAAATAAATTAAAAAAAAAAAAAAAAAAACCGAAAAAAAAAACAAGAGCGAAAACAAAAGATAAATACAAAAAAGGAAAAGGAGAAAAGACAAGAGAAAAAAAAAAAGATAATAAAAAAATGTATTTAAAGTTTAAAAAAATAATACTAAATACAATTTATTTATTCAAGTTTTATTCTCCATTATTCCTTTTAACTTGAAATAAATTGATTTATTGTTTTATTGTTTTCTGTTCCACAAAAAAAGAGACAATTATTCAATTTTATATATTTTCTATTTACAATTTCACAATAACTCTACACTTATCTGGATGATGGTTTTTTATGAGTAGTGGTGGCATGTAAACTATCACCCAGAAAAACCCCAGAGAGCCTGCAAGAAGTGCTCGATAAGACATTTTTAGATATGGTAATACGCAAATTCAGCGGAATTAATAAATAAGGACAGGAGGAGGGAGAAGGCCTGCCAGTCCTCCCCCAAACACAAACAGACATTGAGTAATAACATTTTAATAGCCATAGAGATTAATTGGCTCGGGCCAAGGAGGCGTGTGCGGCGAGTGAATCATGCGATCCACTAGAGGAACTACACCCGAGACCCGACGAGAACGGGATCGGGGACAGATAACCGGGGCGGGCACGAGGCATGAGGCACGGGCGGGGGAAGGCAAACCGAAACTATGCAGATTGTTGAGTCAAAATTTAATTGACCACACGAGCGGGTCATAAAAGTGCGGAATTTGCTGTGAATAAAAGCAAGGCAAACGAGCAACCGAATACACAAAATTTGCTTAGCATGAAAAGCGAAAGGCGATTGCATGATAACATAGCTGAGCGGGCACCTTCGTTGAGCCGGGCCTACCCAACCCTCATCCTCCACATCAACCTCTCTCGTAATCACCCCCTTAAAATCACCCCATAGCTACCCGCCTCCCGATCCAGCTGACGGTCACGCCAGTGAACACGATACTTCCTGCTAGAGATGGGCTATTCCGCACTCCTTATTCCAATTTTCAAATGGGACCAATTACCTCCTTTATGCTCAGCAGGAAAAATACCAATAACTAGATGTTTCATTTAAGACTAAGCTTTAGTCTCTGATTAAGGGGATGAATATTTGGTTAGCCATTTTATTAACCTACAGTTAAGATATCAGTTGTTTAACTAGCAATCAACGGTGACCTAACTGGTTGCTAACTGTCGCAGATCGTTACCAGAAATTCGTCTCCTCATGCTCGAAAATCTCGTTAAAAGCTATTTGTTAGTTAACTGGAGTTTAGCTATCTGGTAAGTATTAACAGGACTTTAAGAAAGTGACGCCTAAGCATTTACTCTTTAATTTTTGTGGAAGTAAACATAAAAAATAATATTGTGTAATGTAACTTTATTTAAAAAACATTTTTGTTAACTGGCAGTTTAACTGTCCCATAAGCATATACTTTTGAAGCATTTATCGAATTAAACATAATATTTAACAGTATATTAGATATAATTTTTTTAAATTCAGTTAAAACCAAATGTTTATTAACTCCCAGTTAACTTGCAGGATAAATCTTAATTGGACTTTGAGAGAGCGGTGCTTAAGCACTTAAATCTCAAATATTTATCGAGGTAAACATAACACTTGATCTGTACTTTAAATTGAACTCTTCTTAAGTGAAAGCTCCGAGTGCAGTCTACTCCAAAACACACGTAGGTGTGATACCCACCAATAGTTTTACCCAAGCTGAACTTCCTCCCCCCCACGCACTCACCATCCCCCCATGCGGTTCCATTCACGGTTCCGTTCACGTTCAGTTCCCAGCGCACAGCTCATCCCGCTGAGTGACGGCGACTCCATTTGGAGAACTGCAGTCGACGACGAATTAATTATCTTCAATTCATTCATTAAGAAATGTGGGTGGTGGCAGGGCGGCAGGGAAGAAGGTTCGATAATGAATGCACACACACACTGGCTCCGGCTCTGGCTCGGGCTTGAGCTCGGGCTCTGCCTGGTTGTATCTCATAGTACGTAACGTACTATAACAGAGAGCCCCTTGTATCTCATAGTACGCCCGCCCGACTCGCGTATCTCGCAAATGAATGAAAAACAACTGCCAGTCGTGGAACGGGGGCGGGGTCTGGGAAACTGGAACGGGGCTTTTTGCCGCATCCGTCGGTTCGCCGCCGTCACGAGATGTCTGGAAAGGAGGGAGATGTGGGGGTGGGATAAGCGGGACAGGTCGCATAATAAATTATTCGCGTGACCAAATAATTTGCGTTTGGGGAATTTGCAAATGTCAGAGTCGAGAGCGGAGAGCTGAGCCCGCCGGGACTGCCATGGGGCTCCCGTCTCGGGTTTCGCTTATCACTGCCATATCAGAGAGAGAGAGCGACGTTGGGCCGAAGGAAAATTATTAGTTCCATGAATTATAAATGACCGTACTACTACAATACTCTTGTTTATGTTTATGTTCTTGGCCTTTTATCGCCGCAACTTGAACTTTGCCTCTTCCCGAGCCGCCGCCAATGTTTATGTGTTCCGAAAGTTCAAGCGGAGTCCAACCGACTCAACTGGCGGAAATTATGGTTCAATGATATCACTAATTGCACGGCACAAGAGATATTCCGTACTTCGATGTTGTTTTTGCTTTTCAGCCTAGATTTATGGGAATTTTGTTTTGATTCCGGCCTTGTTTGTTGCTATTGCAGGGGTGTGCCGCTGCGGCGGTTCTTGGTGATATGTGATAAGTATAAACAACAACATTTCAAGAGCAAGGTCGCGCGATAAGGAAATGAAGGGGAAAAATGGGTCAAAAGTAAATAGAAAAGTTTTGCAGGCTTACCAAGATGTAAGTCCTTAAACTTGCCTTACTGGCAGAGAGAAAAACTCCTAACGAGTTGATAATATTCATAATTTTCATAATTTCGCGACTTTCGCAACCCTTTTGGACATAATTTAACCCCCGAAAACTCTTTACAGCAAAGGAAACGGTCGAGGAAATGCAACTTCCAAATAGGCCGCAACTTTGTGGCCCAAAAGGGACCGCCAAACAAGCCAACGTAAATTTACAATTATTAAGTATACGATGGGCCCCGAAAAAGAGGTAAGGGAGGCTCAGGGAGAGCCATGGCCTGTATAACTTTTCTGCAAATTGACTTTCAGCACGCATAGGAAGGTGTTTCTTCATAAAAACACACAGAGAAACAGCATGTGGCATGTGCGAAAAGGCAGGCGTACCGCCTGTCATTAAATTTCGCGCCATGAGTAGCAGAGGAAGTGCCAGCAACTGCAACTGCAACTGCAACTGGTAACTAAGTCAGTCGTGTGTCTGCTCCACCCACTTTAACCACCGCGGACGGATCGGACCGGGGCGGATGGAGGGCAGGAGGTGGAGCTACCACACATGACATTTTATTATTACAAAATAAGCATTTACCCAACGCATATGACAGTTAATAACAGGCAACAACAGCAAAAGCACCGGCAGCAGCTCCGGCAGCGCAGCAGAATGCAAAAATTCCCACAACATCCGGTTGAGAGCAGAAAAACCAACAGCAACAGCAACTGCAACAGCAACAGCAACAGAGCAACATCCAGCGGGGCTACACAGCAAAATATATATATAAAATCCAAACGGAACAAATAAAACTTAGCCAGAGAAGCGGCAAACATTGGCGGCACAGTGGTTTTAAATATATTTGTATTTAGTCTGGATTTTAAAAGTAGAGAAAATACCAATACATTTTATAAAAGACCTTAATAGGATATTTATTTAATATCTAGCTACTATAAAAATTTTCCATCAATTGTGGTAGCCCTATCTCTTATAGATATATATATAGATATAGATATAGGAGCTTGTCCGTCTAGACGGACAAACGGACAGAACAACATGGCTATATCGACCAATACGGAGTCGGAGATGCTTCCTTCTGCCTGCTACAACATAATACAGAAAGATATTAACTAGGTAGACTTATCAAGACATCGAAATACTTAAATATCAGATATGTCACACTGTGTCCTGCCGCTTTAGTAGGCGCGCACACTGTCCGCGTGAGTGGCGGATATGGACGGATCGGGTCTACTATAGTCGTTGACTATAGAGTTGTGCCGTCGAGTGCTGGAGGAGTCGGAGGTTGGGGGCGCAGAGGCTCTGTGGCACAGTGGCTGCCACCGACGCAGCTCGGATGCGGCGTGAGTCAGCCGCCGTGGAATGTGAGTGGCATACAAAATGTCGCATGCGGATGCGAACCGGTCCAACGCCGACAGAATGCAGCCCAGAGAAAACCAAATAAAGCACTCAAAATCCGAGAGAGCGAATACTGATATGGCCGGGGATCTTTTTATTTTTTGCAGTTGCATCGCGCTGTGCCAATGCAAACAAGTTGTGGAGGGGAGTCCGAGTCTCGGAGATGTGTTGTTGGTGGGTGTTGCCGGAGCACCTCCGCCCCTACAGCTCCGCCCATCGCCTGTTAGCCGGCTTTTCCGTTGCATTCTGCCTTGCGCCGGTTTTGGGCAACAGTTACCGGCAACAAGTTTTTTTTAAACAAGACTGCAGTGGACTGAAGTTGTTTGCCAGCAATCAGCACAGAAAATATACATAATCGCATCTCATAGATGTTAAACTTTTGTTTCAGCTGAGCAATGAACTGTTGAATGTGAAAATAAGTAGCAAGAGTTATATTTACAACTTATTTTTACATTATTTATCTTTAATACAGACTTCTGAGATGGGTAGCGATGATAGACAGTGATATATTACAAAGATTTAAATAAAAACCCCTTTTAATAACGGGTCCACATAATATTTAATATTCGGTAGTCCCTCCAAAAACCAATTTGTACGGTTTTCAATTTAAACACGAGACCTGACCGTGTAGCTGTAGTAGCTTTCCCAGTTGCCTAATTTCTTGAACCTGTTGAAGTCAACCTACATTCCACAGATTTCTATCGTCGCCTCCACGTGTCGGTAAGTGACCACCGATGACCGCCATCATCGGGGGGACCCATTCGAGTCGCGCACACAAAAAAATTACTCAAAAATCCATTTACACCATCATTAATCTTCGCCAGCCCTGACGATGCGATATGAGCTGCGATGCTGCTGCTGGTGGGCAAGAAATTAACTCTTAATGATCTGACGTCCCTCCACCATTTGTCCAGCAATTAATGGGTCCAAAGTTCAGTCGATAGAGGGGCACCATGGAAACTGAGGACTTTATTCCGAGTAACCGCTTCGATTACCCTTTAAAGTATTAACTTAAATTTGTAATTATATTATTTTTATAAGAACTAAGCTAACTTAGCTGTTACTTCCCCTTTCTCCAACTGAATATCTGGTATCCACTCTCTCGCATAACCATTTCTTCCCTTTCCCCGATCATGTGACACCCAGCGGGGCCCCATTCACCCAGGCACATATAGTAATCCCCTCTTCTCAGTTTCAGATTACTGATCAACTCGGCTAATTACACATCTGATAGAAACCGCCACAAAGCGCCCAGTTCCGGACTTCCTCTGGGTACATATAGATCATGCACGGAGGGAAAAGGAACGATCTTGTTTTCAAAAAACTTCATTTCCTATAGGCAATTGTTTTCTTTTTAAACTTTACTTCATACTTTCGTTGAATAAAATATGTTTTCTGTTCTATTAAAAACTCCTCCCCTTGAAAACAGATTTTTCCCTGTGTTCTATATGATATATAAGTACTTTTTTGCATTTTGTGAATGGGCCACTCTGATCCGATGATAATAATGACCACAATGCTGATGATGACAATGGCGAATGGAGGAGCGGAGATGCGAGTGGGGACAGAGACCAGAGCAGAGACACACTCATTCAAAAATCCAACAGAGCGGGATGGCCATAGCTGGCGAGCAAACAAAACCAAAAAATATTAATTAGCATTTGACGGGGGAATGAGGCCGCTGTCGCCGTCGCAGTCGCAGTCAAAGTCGGCGTCCCCTAATCGCCCGCTCACGAATCGCCAAGCGGATGCCACAAATTTGGGCATGTTCGCCGTCGCAGTCGCCGTTCGCTGCTTCCTTTTGCGATTTTATGAATGAAAGCGCTTTTTTTTTTGGGCTAAACGTAGTAAACGTTGGCGTAGCTCAGAGCACTCAGCGGCATTGCCTTCTACGGGCAAAGTGCAGAGAGTGTGAGTACATCGAGTGGATGGGATCGGATCGGATCGGATTGGATTGGTTTGGATCGGTGGGGATCTCGAGTGTGGCAGCTCTGTAAATGGCTAACTACGATCTCACTGGCGACTGCCAACTGCCATTGAGTCATGCATACTACACTAAGTGGTGGCATGTGGGCAGCTTGAACACCGAGTAGAGGCCGATGGATAGATCCAGATATTGGGGTGGACTCAGAGAGCTTTAAAGACGATAAATAGATCAAGATAAAGTACTCCAAATTAGGATTACATATTGGAGTGAGATGGGATATTTATACAACAAATTTCTCTACAGATCATTAGAGAGTGTCGGAAGACCCAGCAGCTTTTTTGGCTTACAGTATATATGGCTGGAACTTCTAATACAAAATTCTTGGTAATAACAAACAAACCACTTAAAGCTTATTTACTTTCCCAAACAAGACACAGGAACGTGTCCAGCAAATTGACCAACTTGTATTGCTTAAGGACCCCTGCGCCTCGAGGATAAACCTTTCGTCCCCCTCCAAGTGATACAATTTCAGTTCTGCGATTGCCATTCGATTGTTATGCTACGAGCCACGATGAGTACGAGTATTGGCTGTTTGAGTGTCATTGGCTTTAGTGTGTCATTGCCATGCGAATTGGAATGAGATTATTTGCGTGCTTGTTTGTGTTTGTGTGTGATTTTATTCAATTGTGGCCATCGTGTGTGTCATGCCAGAATGCATTCACAAATTCAGCATTTGCAACAAGCCCCATCTCCATCCAAAGCAATCCAATCCAACCCAAAAGCACACACACAAATTGTCGGCAATTACGAGGGAGCGGAATCGCAATACATCCGTTCGTTCACCGATGATTGTCCATCTGGCGGAGGGAATCAATTGACAATTTGCCCTTTTTTACCCTTTCATACCGGGTACCTACAGGATCTGTCCGTCCGTCTGTCCTTTTGTCCGTTAGTCAGAATAAACACCTAGATCTCCGACACATTAAGAGCTAGAGTTACCTAATTTGGTGTCAACATTCTAAAAGGTTTCACGCAGATCAAGATAGATTTAAAAAAATAGCCACACCAACTACCACTCACAGAAAACATTTTTAAAGGCTTCAGACAAGAAATATAGATATAAAATATTTTAGTATAATTACATTTTCTTGAGCATTCCGCAATGTTAGATGCAAGTTTTTATCCCAGCTTTTCCACAAGTGAGAGCATACTGTGATTATGTACATCTGACTTCTAATTAAACCCACAAAGCTTCGTGTACCGGGTATTTCAAAGTCGGACACTCTCTACCTGTGGGTTTCATACTCGTGCTTTCCCTTTTCCATAACATATTATTGTATAGATTTCGATTTGTGACAGGCTGTTAGCTTTTAGTGCGGTCATTTAAAGCGCAGTTCAAATTTGCAACTCGCCCTGACAGTTGACGGTAATTGCGATTATCATCATCATCGCCATCGTCATCGTCAGCGCCATCATCATAACCGGGCAAATTGACTGGACAATTGAGTCCAATGATTGAAATGTGGCCCAAAAACAGCTGTGTGTGTGACGCGCTTTGTGTCTTTTTTTACAAGAATGACAACTGACCATTATAGTTTCAATTACCAACGCGTGTCGATAATTCCAATCGTTTTTTACGTCTGTTTTGTTATTCGAGGGCTCCTCCGGTTTCAGTTGCTGTTTATTGCTTTTTGCCACTCGTGAAATTGTTGTAAATTGCGATTGTTAACTTTTAAATCGCATTTGAATTAATACCCAAATGAAAAAATGAAATTCGATTAAATGTATAAATAGCCGAGAGCTGTGCACTTTTTTTAAAGGGCCAGCAAGTAAACAACAATAAATTATATTTAATTTAATGACAATTTAATTTATTTGAAATAAATACCAGAGAATAAACACATCATTTGATTTAAGGGCTTTATGTTCTAAAAACAGAAGCAGGTCGGCCTTATTCAAAGATATCTGATTAGATATGAATGATTATCAGTATATTATGTATTAAATAGTTTGTGAAAATCAGAGAATTAATTTGCAAGCATTGAACACATAATTTTTCATCAGAGAACTGACAAATTTCGAAGGAGTTCCGGTCATTATTGTCCATTGTCTCCACATAAATCTTTTTCGCCTTTTCGCTTTTTAAAGCGGAGCACACGGATATATCTCCATTCTATTACAATCTAATATATCGCCAGTGCCATATATCAGGCATTTCCGCCGCTTTCCCCTGGCATTCGGCTGGCTCTCGGCCTTGGCAAAGGCCTAATAAATAATTGTACACCGATACGTATACGCAATGTGCCGGGGGTTTGGCTTTGTTGCCGGAAGAGAAGCCACGACGACTGGCCGAAATAAAAGCTTTCTGGCTTTAAGACCTTTAGAGAGCGTAATGCAAAAACTGCCAGCATTTGTCATAATTTTCTGCAACAGAATATATATTTTTGGCTTACGCAAAAATGCGCAGAATTAAAAATCAATAAACAAACAAACACACAGAGGAGAGTGAGGTGCGGCCCGGTCTGGCGGCACGTATTTCCGCAACAGTTGCAATTCTCGAAAGCGATAACCAAATTAAACAAAAGGCAAAACAAGAAAATGCTTAACCAAAACAAAAAGGCAAACAAAAAAGAAGAAAATTAATGTGTATAAAAATCATAATTTATGGACGCCATGGTCGACTAAGGGGTCACCCTGCCGAAGGTGATTTAAATTATCTATTATATCATCAAGAATTATCATTAAAATCTAGGTTCTCTTTTAGAAATACACAATATTTGTGCTAATGTAGTTTTACTAAAGGTAATAATTAATATAAATAAAATACGGCATGAAATGTTTCTAAAGCTGCTTTGAAAGTAGAAATAAATTTTTTAAATTCTATTTTAAATATCCTCAAAGGACTTATGTCCATCATTCTTGACTACCTCCTCTCGTAGGGAACCCCAGACGATAAAGAGTCTGAGGTGAAAGGGCTAATGATATGGCGGGAGTGCGGGAGAGTATGAGTTCGAGTTCGAGCTCGAGTGCGGAATGTATTCGACAGACGACCGCCGACAACCGACAGCCGAGAGAGGAAATTGTCACTTTGTTGCAAAAAGAACACGTGCCGCTGATTAGTTAAGTAAGAAGGCCACACGAGCGAGATAGAGAGCTCTTCTTCGGCTCGTGATATGTGCTCTGCCCCCTGCCACCACCACCACCCCCTACCCAACCCCCTTTCGTATGGCGAACGCATCATAAAAATTATTTAACGCTATCGCACATTTGTCATGCCGCGTTGGCTCTTTTGCGTGCCTCTGCCTCTGCGTCTGACTCTGCCTTTTATTATTATTATTTGTTGCTGTTGTCGCCGCCTTTGCCGTTGTTTCTGTTTTCTTGCGCTTTTGTTTTTACGATTATTAAATTTCCTCAAAAAAAAAAAACAAAAAAGGAACAGAAATGAAATGAAAAGAAAAGGCCAAGAAATATTCTGCACTGACGTAATAACATGACAGTGAGATATGAGCGAGAAGAGAGGAAGCGAGTTCTTTGATTATTTTTACGTGATTTCTCTTGTGGCGAATGATTTGATTTGATTAGACTGCAAACTCGACTTCCAAAGGGGTTTTAGCGGGGAAAGCAGGGAGAATATTATATAAGACATATCCTGAGTGTGGGTCATTGACAAACTACCTGACAAAATAATAACTAATCAATCTAATTAAAGGAATTCAACTCTACAGCTTTAATAACTCGTTTTTTATGGGCGTGGAAAAATTGTAAAACAAACTTAATTTGCCTGCAGAGTGTTGTTACCAAATTTGGTAGCTGTAGCTCTTATAGTCTCTGAGATATTATTTATTATTTGGATTAACGGACAAAAGGACAAACGGACAATGGACATACGGACATGGCTAATTTGACTCGCCTAATGATGTTTTCAAAAATATATAATAATGTGGGGTCAGAGGTGCCTTCTTCAGACTATGACATACATTAGCAAGATGTTTATACGGACAATCGGACAACGAACTGACGGACAACAGACGGACAAGGCTAAATTGACTTCCCTAATGAAGCTGATTTGAAATCTATAATATTATGGGGTTAAAAACACCTTCTTCTGCATGTTGCCTTAAGTACCAGGCATACAAAGAATAAATCTTTCCATAAATCTAGACTAAATACTCCAAATTTTTATATGCTAAAATTTCAACTAAATCCCATGAAGCCAAATTCTTGGAAAATAGTGTGTAAAACGGATAATTGAGTATCACTCAAATATTTGTCCTACATTTCGACATTCAAGCTCCGATCGGAGATAAACCACGTCCTATACTTAACCCTAGCAGCACTTCCCGATTATTGCTGAGAGATTTCCAGCAACTCTGACGAAATTACGGCGTAATCATACGTGAACTCGTGATCAATGTTCGTGTGACGCGTGATTAAATCCGAAATTTTGGCAAATTCATGTGCCACACATACTCCATATACGCGAATATAAACAATCATTGCGCCCCACGGCTATCTACGGCAGAGTGTTTATTTTGGTAAACGTTTTCTGGTTAGTCGCCGTTCTTTGGCTGATAAAATGCCAAAATTATCGGTAGCACTAAAAGCTAGAATAATTCCTGGGCTCACTGACGTCATGTTAGGATAAGAAAGACCAAAAGTCAAGGCAAGGAGTGGCAATTGAAATAGAATTAAAAAGAAATGCTGGAGCGATATTTAAAGTGATTTCTCTTGGGGACAGAAGTCGTCCCCTTGGGCTTTGCAATCGCCTTTGCCAGGCGGGTTTGCCAAACACTTTCGGATTTGGTTTGGTTTGGTTTGGTTTGGTTTTATCAATATTTGCAAGGGGTCAATGGTATATTTTATGATGGCACGTGTCTAACCGGACAGAAACGAAAGCAGCACCAACGAAAACAAACAAAATTAAACAATAAATAAATGACAAAAGTGGAAGAGTGGCGGAGACAACAGCACAAAAAACAAATGGCAAACTATTAACGCGTTTGTTTACACGCCACAACAGCCACAACAACATTTAAATGATTGTCATAAATTTTTTTGCGCTGAAAACCAGGCAAAAAAATAGTGGAAGAGTTGACGGTGACAGGCAACGGGCGACTAGCTAAGAGCAACGAGATGGGGAAGTTCGAGGGGTGGCCCCGGCCACTGAGCACTCGCCATTAATTGGCCAAGAGATCGGTGGCAATAAACTCGAATCAAATTGGGGTTTTGAGTTGGTGCTTTTGAAAGTGCGTAACATGACGTATACTTTATGAACTACTATTATTAGATATCAAATAATCACCAGCCCATTTTTATACCATGGTTGGGCATAGAAATGTTTTTAATATGGCGTTGAAGATACCTGGATGTTTCCTAACTAACTCATAATACCCTTCCTATCTGTGGCTACCAATAACTAACGAAATCAAAGCGTAGGCTCCTGCTAAATATCTCCTAAAAATCCCCAAATCTGGTTACAAGATAGCCTGGGCAGCCTGCACACAATTCCAGCCAGACAAATGTATGAAAGTCAGCAAAAATAAATCAAACAACCTGCACACGCGCGCTGCTAAATCACGGGAAAAAAGAAGAAACGCCCCGCCGATGGGTAAGCAGAATACGATACCTTGTATTTAATACGAAAGGGGGCGACGGCCTCCGCTCACTAGACATTGTATACTTTGTACATTGTACATTGTATTTTGTATTTTGTATTTTGTGTTTTGTAGCATTGGAATTTCGCGTAAACAACAACAGAGATCGTCGAGCGAGACGAGAGCAGCGCTGGCGAAAGTCAGCGGAAGAGCAAGCGAGCGAGCGGACGGGCTGTGTGCAGTCTAAAATTGGAGCGAAATGCGATTTCCCGTCGCCCAAGGTCCCAGGGCAGGGAGCAGGGGAGAGGATCCCGAAGATCGCTAGATGATGCCTCCATCGAGTCTCGGCCGGATCATCTCAGGTTGCCCATGGCCGTCCAGCCAAGTCATTCATTCGCATGATGTCTTGCATATGGCAGCAAAGATTGCGCGTGCGGTCGTCCAAAAGTGGAGCAGCACGTGGAAGGTGGCTGGGCGGGAAGGGTGGTAGCAGCAGGCACTGCGAGAAATAGTCTTTTACGGGTTTAAAATTAATTTTAAACTGATATAAGAGTCTTTTACAAGACGATAAAGGGAAATCTTCATGCTCTAAAATCCCTAAAATTTGTCCACAATTTATAGTTTATGTTACAGACATTAAAATTAAGTGGATTTCGTAGCACAACTCTCCCTATCCGCTTGATTTGCTTTCAGAAAATAATACTATAGATAAAATATATAGTTTTGAACACAATATGCATACATATTTTGCTTAGTGTTGGCGAGGTGGTATTTCCATGTGGGCGTGCATTTCTTGACGTGTGCATCTATTTGTTTGCCCACGAGTGTTTGCGTCCCTCAGTGTGTCTCTGGCTGTCTGTCCGCCTGTCCAAACTCTTGTGTTTACACTCGACATCAAAACAGATGGCCAGACTTCAGTGCCGCAGGCTGAGCGCACAAGGGAGGTGAGGCGGGGTACGGGCGGCGCTGGGTGGTGCATTTACAAGTGGTTATTCGGCGGCGGCGCTTTCTATTGATCAGCGAGTGAAATACGATATGGGAACACACAGATGGATTGCCACGGGCTGAGCCAGAGCAGATAGGGGATGGCGAGGAGTCTGTGCGTGCGTCCAACGTGACGTATGAGTGATGCTCGGCGGAGTGCCTTGAATCATGCGCACACACACGCGGCGTATGAGTGATATCTACGCTGCTCTGACTCGATTGCGTACTTTATGAATATTAAAAATAAAATAAAGGGTGCTGTGTTGTGCGTATTAGTCGGCACGTGTCGGAAGTGTTTCAAGGGAAGTCGGAGGAGAGAAATTTGCAATGAAAGTGAATATTACTAAGATAAAAAAAACAAATAGCCTGGAAGAAACCCCACACCTTTGGGCATATTTAGCATTAAATATTTACTAAACAAACCCAAATCGAATGCCAAAAATAAGCCGCAAGATCAACGATTACATTACCTAAAATAGTTCTCTGGCGCCCGCAAATAGCATTTTGCTGGCGCAGTGAAAATTATTTAAAATTTGCAAACCGAAAGCTGAAATACATTTTCAACCGAAATCTCATAAAAGTGCTCTCGCTGCTCTGGGTGTTGCTGCTGTTTTCGCATTAGAATGTTTGGGCCTAAAGCACCGAATTGCAATAAACCGCCGCCCAGCACACACAGAGGGACGGCGGAATAATATACAAACATTGCGAATTCATGGGCAAACAAGTGAGCGAGCAGAGGAATGATTTATGCAAATACAACAAGCGCCAGCGAGCTTCGATTTCAGCTCTCCTATACATTCCCCGAAAAAAACCCATTCCGTTATTACGTCAGCTGCGCTCCCCCCGAATGGCGTTCACGTGCGGTCAAGTGATCGATCCATGTGCCAGTCACCGGCTGACGGATCGGGTCCCTTCTCCGTTCCCGTTCCCGTGCCGGCGACGATGGCGACGACGGCGCCACCCACTGAATGGCGAGAAAGCCCCAAATGAGTTGAGCAAATGTTTTCGCCAGATTCGATCTAATTTTCTCGCCTTTTCTCGGAAGTGATAACGATCTGGGAATGTTCGGCGCAGGCAACGCCCACAAACACGCCCACTGCAAGTGTGTTTCGCCTGAAAGCCTAAAAATGCTGAATGAATGGCTAAAATGGTTAATGAATCGTACAGAAAAAATAATATACACACAACAATATAGACCTCCATGAAAAAAATATAATTATATGGCATCCCATTTATAATAAAACAAAAATACCTACAGAAAACTTGTCATATATGGTCTAAAGAGCAATGTTTACTGCAAAAAAAAATCTCAATACCAAAGCACTAAAATCTAAAATATCTAAAAACTAAACAAAGAAATGAATAAAAACATTTCCATGAATAAACCTAATCAAATTAACAACAAATTAAGTGTTTTCTACTTATATACATAAAAAGCACAACAAAATCTTGAAAAATCTCAGAAAAATATTTTCATTAAATCGCAATTGTTAGGAGCAAATAAAAAATTTAAGTATATATTATTATTCCACTTTTCATTTGGCAAAAGCGGAGTTTACCTTTAAGCTTTCATAAAAATTAGCACAAGTAATTAAGTTCTTTTCCGCAGGTGACAACTCGAAGGGGGAATTTCACAAGCATTCCAAAGTCGACTTCGAATGCGAAATGTATTAATTTCAGATTCATTAGTTTTGCCCGCTGATTGCGGTTCGGAAGATTCCATGCCAAGACGCGTGCCCAAGTCACGCACTCATCAGGCGGCCTCGGCGAGCAGGAGGAGGTTTTTGGGGGGTTTTCTAGCCGCCGGAGGGGCTGAAAGTAAGCCGGGCTGGGCGGAGCTGAGTGGAGCTTCCCCGAAGCGAGGCGCATGATCGCCGCTTCACGCCGCCGACACACGCCTGCGAAAAGTTCTTTCACCTCGCGCGGATTTTAGTTTCACGTCGAAGTAATTTCGCAGTGCGGCGATGAGGAGCGGGACGGCCTTTAATGTCAGCGGATAGATAAGGGCGACACGTTGATAAGGGGGGCGGGCCCGGGTGTATTATAAACAAATTTGTTCGCGCGTGGCGCAGAGAAACAGCAGCTCCAACAGGTGTTGATTCCCCTCCTAAGAGGCGGCCCTCTCTCTTTCTTTAGCTTTCATTCATACAACCGCCTATCGCCTCGACTCTCCGTCCTCACCTTTTCTCCGCTGATAATATCAATGCAGCAGCAACATTTTTTATAGCATTCTATTTCCGTTCGCTTCGTGGGTCGGCTATTCGATTATTTAATAAATAATTTATTTTGTTTTGCTAATCTTTTGGTGATTTTTTGCGTTCTTCTGTAGCCAGGTTTGTTTTTTGTGCCGAACGAAAAATGTATATATACACTTGTCGAGTGTCTATGGGATCGTATTTCTTTTTTGGGGCTTTATGGGGAATGCTCATGCTCGGGACCTGATAATCCAATCAAGCCAGATATTAGCTACCTCAAGGTCAGGCGTTGATAAGGACTATTTGGAAAGGAATGCAACGCGGCTATATTTACCGATTAAATAATCGAGCGGGGAAAACTAAGAGACCATGAATGAAAATAGTAAAGATAAGGAAAGTTTTTAATAAACACTTTCCTAATCCTTTAAGAAATATCATAAGAAAGTTACTTTCTTCAGCAATTCAAGGCTTACAGCTCTAGTAACGGGATTTTTACTATATCTGTGGGCGGTAGGAGGCGTGGCGAAATGTTAGGGAATCATTATTTTGCCTAGAACCTATAAGAATACTGTCAAAAAATTTGGTAGCTCTAGCTCTTATAGTCTCTGAGATCTAGGGATTTGTCCGTATAAACGGGCACACGGACAGACGGACAAGGTAGGCACCAAGCTGTAATATATAAACATACATTTTTTACAAGCTATAATTCACTTACTCAACAAATAGCTTTCGTCTTTTGTAAGTAAATATGTCAATTAGTGTTTCAAATCAAATCATCAATAAACGAACCACTTCAACCCATTAAAGCCAAAGTCTCCCGGGGATGGATGATGAAATACAATAATTAACTGAACAAAGCAATCATATCTGAATAATGCGCACAGAGAAATCGGCGGCATGAATAATTAAAGGCAAGTATGTTGATCGAGCGCAAATATTGGCCAACAAATTATAAATAATCTGGCAAATCTAATAATAAACTCAATTGGCAAAAACTTGTCCCGAGAGTTGTCAACTCGAGGAGCAGGCAGCAGCTCTGCCTCTCACTATACCGGGTCCAAATCCGAATCAGAATCCATTTCCATTCCCATTCAGACATCGCTCGCATCAATCTTTGACCGTTTCGCATTCTTGAGTTTGAATTACCGCTGCTGTTGTTTATGTTATTAACACAACAAACAACCACTTAGCTTCGAAAATGATTTCAAGCATTTGGTGGGGTTTAAAAATAAACATCAAAGCGAGAGACGCCCCAACGGACGGAAGCGCAAGTACATAGAGTGCGAGTGCGAGTGCGAGTGTGAGTACCAGAGTAGCCAAAAATAAATATTGAGTTGGCTATTTTTAAACCAAAAAGCCGCGTATCCGTTCCTCAATTGCACGGCCACAAATTGAAGTTTATACATATATATGTGGATCGCAATGTTAATTGGCAGCGCTCGAGCGGATCACATCGAGTCTAGACTCGAGACAAATCGTTTTAAATTAGATCTTTTGACTTCAATTGGCCCGCTTCTGGTGGGTTTTTTCGTGTGATTGTTGTGATCTATGCCAGAAAGACATTGTACCTGTATGGTCCAGTTTCTGCAGAGACCGAAAATAGCAGCGGTATCGGATGGAAAACTTGGGGTTATATTAGTTTGCAGAGAGAAGATGGTCAGGTTGGTTTGGTGGAAAAAATTAATTCTAATTCGACACGGAGTAGGCTTCAATATAAAAATATAACATTTTGGTCTATACTGCTATAACCAGTTAACAAAAAAATGGTAGGAATCTAAGAATATAATCGAACTAATACATATAATATGAATAATTATAATATTTCCTGGAATAACCCTGCTCTCCTAATTCAGTATTCAACATTAGTATTTAAAGATCGTACTAGTTGGGAATTCTAAGGTCATCTTCAGGCGTATCGTCCTAAGAGATTTTACGACCTTTAAATTGTACAATAATAAACTTTCCTAGATCCTGTTAATCATCATATTCGTATTAATCTTTCTTCTGTGCATAAAAACCATTAGATGGCTTTATGGCCCCGCTTCTGACACTCGGGTAATGCCATCTCGCATTATTAATTATGCAGGCGAAATTACATTTCAGCGATTTACCTACTCAATTGAGTACAATAAACATGGCAAGTAACAGTAATTGTCGCTTATGCCGTTGTCGTTGCTGCATTTCGCAGTTCATAAATCAAGAGCTGGCGCAAAAGTATCTGACAGATACAAATAGCGAATGGCCGCCACAGTCGTCGTCGCCGTAATGATGGCGGCGTTTACGTTCATTTACACTCCATCAATTGCGTAGTTTACGGCCCAAAACTTTGGGGGTGGGGAGAGCGCCAATAGAGCGGGAGAGAGTTCAGCGAATTGAAAAACGAAAAAAGAAGCAATCATCGCATGCATTCGGGGCTTAATCAGCAATCGCTCTGTAGTACAATACGCAGTTTCGGCCTGGCTATATTTAGTACCACTCGTGGGGCAATTAGCAAATCGAATGCGTAGTTCTAACGGCGCATATACCGCGGTGCATGAGGTGGCGTCGAATGGGTGAGTGTAACTAAACATGTTTGTTTAGTGATCAACACACAATCAGGAAATAATGTTCATATGCATATAATGATTACATTCGATCGGCGATGCTCCTCCGGGTTGCCTGGTATTGTGTGACCTGGAATATTGAGCATGCAAGCTCGAACCCACGTATCATCGCATAAGATGGGATTATAATTCAGAAACTTACAGAACCACCTATAAAATTGTTGTCACCAAGTGTATAAGCTCTAGCTCTTGCAGACCCTGAGATCTAAGTGTATGTATAGACGGACAAACGGACAAACGAGGAAACAAACTAACTTTATGGTTTCGGAGATGCTTCCGTCTTCTTAAGTTTTAAAAGCCTTGAACCCTATAGTTACAGGATAAAAAAACATATTTTTATATAAATGCGAAAAAAAGATAATTCCCAGATTTAATATATTCTCTTATAGACCAAATATTAGATAACTTAATATTACAAAATAAAATCTCTTATATTATTATTTATATAATATTATATTAGATCATTTAATACTACACGTTTAAAAGTTCTAGTTCTTACGGGCTCTGAGATCTAAGTGTATGGCCGTATAGACGGACAAGCGGACAGACGGACAAGCGGACAGACGGACAAGCGGACAGACGGACAAGCGGACAGACGGACAAGCGGACAGACGGACAAACAAACATAATTTATGGTTTCGGAGATGCTTCCAACTTCCGTTTTCTTAAATTTTAAAAGCCTTGAGCTATAGCTTTTAAAAAAAATAATTATATATAGAAATTCAAATAAAAGACAATTTCCTGATTTAATATATTCTCTTATAGTCTAAATATTACGTTAATTTAATACTACAAAACAACGTATCTTATATCAAAAATATTAGATAATTTCATACTACAAATAAACTAAACTTAATGTGTTAATTGTGGCTAACAATAACATTTTCCCAACTCCTAGAAGCTTGCATTCCAATCAATGTTCACGACGACTTTTGTTTACATTTCCCATGTGCCGGCACGCGTGCAGCAAAGCACAAAATAGTTTCTAACGTTTCTCAAAGCTGCCATCCTCGTGTCTTACTCTCTATATGCTCAAGTCATTAGGATGTTAATTAGTGGAAAACTAATTAAGCCAATGCTAATATTTGTCAGTCATTGGCAAACTTAAAAATATTTGCGAAAGGAAAAACAACCCAGAGACTACTATTTGGCTTTAGAAAGTTGATATATGCAAAGGAAACGTTGTCAAAGACCATACTTTAAACGCAGTTCGATTCTCCTAATGCGCACTTTAGCGCTTGGCTCCAGCAAAGAGATTAGAAGAGGCAAGCTAATAATTAGCCTCCATTATATAGTATGTATCTCTAAGGTGGATCACCCTGCAAATTCATATATATGTATGTGGGTCAGACGCGATAAGAGCCAATGCAGAAGACAGACATGTGAGTGCTCAATGAACTCACGTGAGTGCGATTTGTGAATGATTTACGACTGACATGTCGGAGTATATATCTTATGACTGTCTGGCATGGGACTCTGGCTATATACACATGTTACGTTATGCGATAGCCCATCGAGGTCATTATAGCCTGCATACACCACATGTGCCACATTCCCGATATGCTATATACACATATATATATGTACTTCAATCGCAAATGTGCAAATTCAATTTGCGGGAACAGGAAGCGAACGTAAATCAAGCGGACCGCAAAATGGTGGGAATTTGAGTCTTGCATTCGCATTCGCACTCGCCTGGAGCCGCCAGCCAGGAAATCTTAGCAGTTGATCAATTTTAATGGCCCGCCACTGGAATTACACCCGAGGACCCGGTCCCAGCGGCAGAGTCCATGGGCCACATTACTAACTTGGCCATAAGTTTGCCACCTGGCAAGTGCAATTGCGAATGGAAATAAACATAAAGCCACTGAGGCCGGGCCACACACATGGCCACAGTGGTCGGAAGTCTCTAAAAATAATTTGTATTATATCCTTAAGATTATACATTAATCATACAGAGTCCATCAACTCTTATGCAAAGCATCTTCATAGTTGTATATATTTATTTAAATAAGAAAAAATCTTTGAGCATATTAAGGAACCACTTTTCACAGGCCTTCTCCCCACTGTTCAGGGCACGAAATAAAGTTTATCAGTCCCGGCGCACAGCGATTATATTGGCAATTATATCGCCACATCGGCGCTTCGCACGTGACCAGTTTCAAGTTCAGCGGAAGAAGGCAACACAATCGCTGGAGGAGACACACAGCGGGCGGTGGCCTTTCCGCGCCAAGAATGCTTCTTGTTCTTATCTAAGGCGCAGGTGACTGTCGTCGCAAAGGGTGGGCAGGTGGGCAGGTGAGCTGCTCACTCAACGTGGCGCATGTCAAGGCCAGTTGGCAAGCTTATGCAGGCCAAAGTTCCACTCTCAAGTTCAAATGCAGAGATGCAAGCAGGATTATGCGGACAGTTACACAAGTTCCTAAGATAACTTTCTGCCCGCTGTGCTGCTATATTGGAGTCATTAGGCCAGCGGGAGGTATTAAATAACCCCAGCAAAGCACTTTTGGTATTTGTGGACTTAAGCTGGAGCTATATTTTTGAAACTAACATGATATATTGATATCTTAAAGTAAGAGGACTTTTAGTGTGCTCTCTATATAGAATACCTTCCAGATAAACCCTAGAAAAATATATTTAAATCTGTAAAATCGCTGCTCAACCGAAAACTTTCCTGTATTTACGTATTTACCCCATCAAAACTCATCATTCTACCTTCCCCGTCAGACAAACCCCCCAGCCATGGCTGTAAACAATCAACTTGGATGAATGTGCAAAAAAATCAAAACAAACCGATTTTTTTTGCCATTTTTTACAATATTCAATTCGTGGGTTGTTGGCATATTTTATTTATTTATTGATCACTTGATTTATGTGGAAATTCTGTTGATATTTTTAACATTTGCCTGATGAGTTTTCTATTTCTATTTTTTGCCCCAAGGCAGTGCTGTCTGCTGTCTGTGTGCGGTGTGGAGTCCACAATCGATACATTTTGAGGTGTATTTCATAAAATGGCATTAAATGGAATTTAAGCTGCCAAAACAATACATATTTCACTGGGCTGTGTTTGGCTTTTATTTGAAGTGAGCCGAAGCCGCAGCGAGTGAGGAGGAGGAGGGATGAGAGGCGGCAGGCACATTACGTGGCGACGCCCCGCAATTCCAAATCAATTATGGCACTGAGCTCTCTCTAAAAAAAAACTGGCGCCATCAGTGGGTCATACGAGTTATACACAGTGGGAAAATATACCAATATATTTAAGAAAAGTAAAAAAAACTATCAAATATTTCCCCGTCTGAATTATTTTGAACATTTATTCAATGCACTTGAAGTCAGTAAGGCTGCCAGCTTGAGGTTCAGTGCCCATCTTTGTATAATTAAAAGAAAGCGTTTAATTGTGATTTATTTCCAAACGATATCCAATAGTTTCCTTCTAATTTGAACATTATCTTTAATTTCCTTCGTATTATTTTCCAGTGCCTTGGGCTTAGTCCCAAGTGCGAAGGGGCCTAAACAAACAGCGAGGGAAAATGAAGTTTCAAACGCAAGTGCCGCTGCTCTCTAGCGTCCGGCTCCAGCGCCACCTTGGGCTTTGGCGCCCATTTCAGATCCCGCTCCAATGCCAGCTGACATACCAGGTCCAGGTCCGCCCTCTGCCATATCGGCGCTCGCTCCAACCTGACCACCGGCCCCTGCCGCCGCGGCCATTCCGCCCTGAGCGGCGCCCATGCCCTCCGGGGGACCCGGGACTTGAGCCTCGGCGACGCACTAATTGGGTAAAAGTGTGGGGTTAGAGGGGCAGTAAAACATACTGGGTATTCCAAGTTGCTTCCAAAAGGTTCAGGGTTCGTAGGAAATTTAATTAGGAAATTTTAGAGAATAAAAAGTGAGTACTTTTAAGCAACGTACATTATCCAAAGAGCACATTTAAAGGGCCTCTTCTTTCAGGAAAGTAAGTAAGTAATTGAAAATGCCCCACAAGGCTCAGAGTCTTTTATGTTTAAACCGGATTAATATCCAACAAAAGTGATTATATTTGCATTCCCTTTCCTTTTGGCAGCCAACTCTTAATTAACTACAAAACTCTCACCATTATCACTGCCAAAGTAATCCAGGATACAATTGCAATTTTCATAGTTGAGAGAGAACACTGCTCGTGCCACGAATGCAAGTATAAATAAACAATAGATCCCCGACTGCAGTTCCTATCGCTTTATATACCACCAACCCCACCGTATGGCACATGTTCCCAGAGAAGCCAAACCCATACTTAGTATTATCCAAAATACAAATCTTGAGCAGCACTCGAAAAATTGTTAACTAGACAACATACATCGTTCCGGTCCCCTTGGGCCGATAGCATCTGTCACGGCACGACTTGGTCGCGGGGCATCAACATCTATTATAAATTATTAATAAATAAAATTGTTGACAACCGTTTAATTGCGCTCCCGTGCCCTATGCATGCTTCTGGCGTGAGTCTATTAATAAATATCTAACTAATTAACCGGCGACCAGTTCAGTCCAGTCAGGCATACAGTTGAATGATGACATTGTGGCCGCCAGTGTACTTGTTATTGTGGGGAAATTATTGAGCAATTGTGCAAAGTACAAGGTTAAATAAAAAATAATAAACAAAAGCGAAATCGAAATCGAAAAGGGGCCAACAACTAAATGTCATGGCGAATTCGCCGAAAAATATATTAATAGCTTAAAAACAAATATATATATATTTCTGCCATTAAAAGTCTTATCTCACACTTACAGTGAGCACCTTAAGTTAGTCATAGTTTTACTTCGGAAGAACTATTACAGTCAGCACTATAAATTGTACATTTTGACACTTCAAATCTGCGAATTTAAAAGGGAATTAAATGAGTCAAGCTATGATAAAGGCTTAAGGGACTCCGTGCAAAGAATGTTGGCACCAACTTTGGTAGCTCTAACTCAAATAGTATCTGAGATCTGAAAGACGGACATGATTCTTCTGTCTGTAGCACACATGATTGGCACTGACTTATAGTATATGTATATAAAAGAAGATCACCAAGGCAAAATCAGCTTATCTCTATAAAAAAATACTCGTAAACAATGCTTTGATTTCTTAAAACCCCTAATTAATAATCTTGGAACCCCAAAAACACAATTCTGTGAATTGAATTCTAAAAATATATAGAATTCATACTGATTCTGATCGTAACTTCAATAAAGAAATTAAAATAATTGATTTATTACTGCATCTACACAGGGCCTTTTTTTTTTTGTGAACCTCGCAGATATAAATGCAACAATGATAAACAAAACAATTACAATAAACAATCGCAGATACACACGCACAAGCACACATACAACACACATTCATATGTAATTGCAAATTCAATGATTTTTAGAGTTAATTTGTTTATTTGCCATGCTCAAGCTCGTCCGTCCGTCGGAGCTATCATTAAAATTTAAACGCAAAAATAAATAAATAAATAAGCCGCTTGCCAATTTGCGAAATGCAACTGCATTGAGCAAAAAATTACCGCCAAAACAACAGTATCCCCGTATTCATATGTACATATACTTACGTATACGTATGCATATAAACATCGTTTGTCATTGTTATTTGCTCATCTGTGGGTGGCCGCAGTAATGGGCAATATTCCCCGATTATCACGTAGCTCAATCCAAAAAAAAAATACAAAAACTGCGGAGGCAGCGAAGCTGTGGCATCATTAAAAATTAAATCAAAATTAAATGTTCATCAAATGCAATAAAAACGATTGGCGCCTGCGATTTTTTTAACTTTTTTTTGCGGATTATACTCGTATGTGCGTTTTATTATTTATTTTCTTCGACTTACCCTTTTCATCCTGCGCACTTGCGTGTTGTGTTGAGGAAGTCCATTTGAGGTTTGTGCATTATATGGCTCCATAACTGTTTTCAGTTCTCTTTTTACGGCACAACAATATTTATTGTTTTGTTTTCATTCCTGAATATGTTTATGGGGGAAAACCAAGAGTTGTTATTTATGTTTTTTAATATTCAATTTAATTGGTAAACAGCATTAAACGTGGTAATACAATAAACTTATTTAAAGCATAAGAAGAAACAACATATTCTAGGAAAACCTAGGGTTATTATTTATATTTT
Organism: Drosophila pectinifera; assembly: GCA_008042775.1. Classification (NCBI taxonomy): domain Eukaryota; kingdom Metazoa; phylum Arthropoda; class Insecta; order Diptera; family Drosophilidae; genus Drosophila; species Drosophila pectinifera. Next base: position 66,294 of record VNKC01001102.1, read on the forward strand.
TTAATATTCAATTTAATTTGTAAACAACATTAAACTTGGCTAGACAATAAACCTATTTAAAGCGTCAGAAGAAACGACATATTAAATTTCCAAGAAAATATAATCGAAAAAATACATTAAACACATGATTTCATTTTTTAATAGTTTTTCGGGGAATATAACTGATATGAGTTAAACACTTGATTTCATAGTAATTTTTTATTGGGTTTTTCGGGGAATAATAATAACTTATATGGTTTTGTATGAAATTGCTTTCATCTCTAAGCCTTATCATTATTATAATTAATTTTCGGGATATTTATGTACACAGTGGATTTCCAAACTATTGAAATTGGAATCTCGCATAATCGCCTACGGGGTACCGGATACCGCCACCCCGCTGCCGTATCATATCAGGCGTATCATGCTTATTTTGCGGTTTATTTTCTGAGAAAATTTGACGCGTACGTGTGACATATTTTCTGGAGGCGCCGCCGATAAGGCGCTTCCAGACGACGACTAACAGCAACAATAACAAAACGAAAGCCAAACAAAAACACCAAAAGGGAAACAACAGCAGCAGCAACAACGGCGAATTGCAAGACAACAATCCCACAGATATAGATTATACAAACTGACAGTTGTCGTAGGTATACGAGTTGCGTCGCCGTTGCCGCCGCCGCCGCCACTTTAACATTCAAAGCATCGTCGCCGATGGATTGTCCATTGAAATTGTAAGTCCCCGCCAAGTATTTGCCTTCGGATGAACGGAGCAGAATGGACGGAGAGGAGCCTCGTCTCGTCAACACAATCTTCGATGTAAATAATTACAACGAATTCGAAGAAAAACGCAAATACTGAGTAATAAAGGCCATGCTTTAACCCATATGGGCCTTGAAATTTAAAAATAAATTAAATTTTGTATTGAAAAGACCTTGACTTGAACAACAAAATCCTAAGAACTTTTAATTTATAATAAATAAATAAAAAAAAAAGGGTTTATCTTCTTTACATTAAAATAAAATTTGTTTATATGGCACATATATTTTTTTAACACTAAAATTACTAAATATGTAAATATTTTAGAGGCAGTTAAGATTTATTTTATAAAGTTTTTGTTTTACTTACCTATAAAAAACAATGAAAACTTTTCCTTTTTTTCCAACCAAAATTCTCCAAAATGATTTTCCGCCTTGTCGAGCTGTGCTTTACAAATTTCCAGGTTTAAATGGGTTAAACTGAAGGTAAAGCTTCTTTTTGGGATTTTTGTCTTTTTTTCTGCGTGGGCTGACGGCAATCGATATTTTATGATTTGTGTGCGCTGGTCTCTTGGTCATCAATGTCAGGACATACATACATATGTATGTATGTGTGTACATATGTATGGAACATAGCCCACGCTCGTCCAGGCGGATAATTAAGTTGTTGCCGCAGCCCGCCCCCTCGAAAATTCGCTTGTGGGCTCCACTAATTGCCGCTGCCAAAAGAGCCGGAGGGGAGGGGGCAGCAGCAGTTGTGTTTATAAAGCGTAAAATGAAATTATCATCGCACATATTCAATTATCCTGTAATGAAGTGCGGCTGCAGGAGCCGAGACTGCTCTAAAGGAGCACCAGCAGCAGCTGTCTGGGGTCACCTTAGTGTCGCAGGTCACTCACTAGACACTTGGTCATTGGACAAAGAGCAACGAACCCGGGATACCACACCAACGCAAAGACGAGAATTAAAAGTTGCAAAATACACGAAAATATCTGTTATTTCGATAAACTACCATTAACCTTGCTTTTACCTCACCTTTAAGTACACGATTCACCACTTTTTGTTTTATTTACTCATAGGATTACCCCGAAAAGAGCGGATTTTATTTTTACAAAAAAAGCTGCATGCGGTAAGAAAAATGGCGAAAGAACTATCGATATTCGAGAAATGGAATTGGGTGAAAGAAAGCGAGAGAGCAATGACCCGTTTGACCGATATCAATATCGGTCACCTGTGTCCCACTCAAAAGCTGGATGCTGCAGCATCCTTTTGCTCACTGCTGCAAGACTGACATACATATAAACGTAATAAAAGGCAACTAGTTGCAATAAATGAATATAAGGTAAGTAGTCCTTCGATTTGCCAAGTCAGCATGGCTTGCGGATTCAAAAATTCCGCTTAATTATTGTGCACTTTGCCCGTCGCTGCCGCCGCCGGCGACTTGCTTCATTTCTGCTTTGGCCGCTCTTTGTTTACGTTCGATTTCATCGACGTTGCGAATTCCACGTAACTCGAAATATTCCCGTGAAAAGCCAACGACTCGTTACGTAAAGGGAGAATTCTTCGCACCCACTAAGACGTTACGGTAACTTGCCGTTAGCCAGCCAGTGCTGTCAATCTGGGTATTATTTATTTGAAAACATTTTTAGGTATTTAAATGCAAAATAATATAAATATATACAAATATAAAATGCAAGCCATATTCAATTGAAACTAATTATGGCTTCAATAGGTAATTTATTAGTTAGCTGTAATATGTAGTTAATTACTGAAAATAATTATATAATAATAATAGTATTATAATAAATAATTATTAATAAATTACTCAATTCTTTTAAAAATGTAATATTTATTATGATTAAACTCCCAAAAATCTCTATGATGACAACACTGCTAATGAGGGACAGGAACAACATGATAATTTCGCGATGCGATTGCATAACGGCCCGCCGCCGTCGTCGGTCAGTCGGTCATCCCCACCGACCCGTCCCACTCCCTTGATCGGGCCCTTCCCCAACCCAACCCTCTCGGACCATCGAATGCCATGTCTAGACGCTTTTAATTTGCGTAATCAAAACACAAAGAGCAGCGACGGACTGACAATGAGAGACGAAAACAAAAACAGAAACAAACACCAAACAAAATATTTCGCCCTAGCACGGTGGCGAGTAAAAAATACAAAAACTAAAGGAGAAAACCGTCAGCAGAACACAACAATAAAATGTCGTATAAATAATGCAGAAAGAACGGCAACACTCAAGTACGGCGACAACAACACAATTACAAATTAAAATGTGTGATAAATAAGAGTGACAACCCTGGCGCCGCGTCGCGAAAAAATTCTTAACCCAATTGCAAACATTAATAACAAAATAGAACGGCACACCGGAGAAAGAGACCGTCACGGTTACTTTTTTATTGAATTTCAAACAATATTGAATCATTTTATGGTTATGTGATCGGAGGAGGCGAAGTTATAGCCGATACTGTATGCATTTGGGTCAGGCAATAGAAGGCAATAATATAATAAATACTAATTGAAACTTAGATTATATGTATCTCTGAAAAAAATAAGAAAGAGTGAAAGAGGTGTGTCCCCACTTAACCTTGACTTTAAGCCTGCAAAAAGAATTTAGAGCTCCAAAAACCCATTTTTGTCGACCAATTAAGTCTATATATAATGCAGCCTTGACTTTAAGTCTCTGTTCTAGAGTATAATCTTAAACAAAACAATTAAATCTCAGTTGTATCCCCTAGGTTCAAAGAACCCATTTCAAACGAAATGTTGCGAGTATTAATTCCAGAATAATTACCCCCCCTGAGTGTCCTTGACCTTAACCCATGCCAAGCCCATACTTTACACTCCAAAAGGTTAAGGAACCCGTTTGATTTGTACCTCCTTCTTGTCGCGTCTAATTATCATTTTTTGAGCCAATTTAACACGCCGAATGCCATGATTAACTTGTACCAAATTAATTTCACTCTTCTAAAAATAACCCCGAACAAGTAACGGATCTCCGAAATTAAACAAGGTGAGTGCACAATAAAATAAAAATAAGAATAAAATGAATCGTTTATTTTAATGGCTTTGAGTAAATTGAGTAATTCCATTGCCAGTGTAGATTATAGACCGTTTCCACGGAGAATGTGCCATTCACATTCACCAGAATGCAAAAACTAAGCCAGTGGAATTAGCCTCTTACAATTTTAACATTTCTATGAGTTTTTTTATTGTGTACAAATATGAGAGCACGAAAAACTGGACCCAGGAACAAGCGCCGAAATGCGATTATCATATATCAACCGAGTTGTCTGTCCGAGCAGGAGACCAGACTGCACAAGAAGTCGCTGATGAATTGCATCTCCACTGGCCGCTGCCCCGTAGGAAATGCGTGTTCTCAGGTGTGCCATTAGCCGCAACTGGAGCCAAAAACGTGCCAATTGTCGTATTGCAGTAGAAAATGTGTTTGGGAGAAGAAAAAAGCGAACATGAGACCAGAAACGGTGTGCAAATTTGTTGGGTAATTAAAAGTAAGCTTGTTTCCTTATTCTCACACGAGGTAAATTGATGGGCCAGTTAAAGCAATGCAGGTATAACTGGCAGGCTATTTATTTTGTATATATTTATTTGCAGGGAATACAGGTAATATAAAATGGTGTATATGATTTTGTAACCTATACAAATGTTGTCACTACTATTGGTAGCTCTAGCTCTAATAGCCTCGGAGGTATAGGGAATTTTACAGAATAACGGACAAACGGACAGACGGACAAGGCTAGACCGCTTCTCCCAGTGTTGCTAATCAAGGTTGTACCCTTTAAGTTCCGAATATTATAATGCTTACTTAGCCATTCCTTTTCCAGACCTCTTAATTGCATCACCCTTGAGGTACCGAATACTATAATGCTTACTAAGCCATTCCAATTCCTGACCTCTTAACTGCATCATTAATTGTATAAATAATAAATGCAAAAAAAATATTGTTAAAAATAGAGTTTACTCAGCTATCACAATTTCGCTTTCCAGAAATACACCCATTATTGGGATTAATTATACTCGTAGCGCCCTATCGGAGTATTTCTCGGAACAAGCTCAGTCATAAGCCGACGCCAGTCAGAAGTCTGCGATGTCACTGCCATAACGTCACTGTGTGAGCTGGGCTTGTGAGCTCACCGCAGTGATGCTGCTGGCCTCATTACGATTTATTATTGTTTCCCGAGTATCTGTATCTGTTAGATGCACCGGCACCGGCATCGGCATCGGCACCTTGGCACGAATCGCAGTCAACAATATGGTTAACTTCATTAGCAAGTGCATCTCGCGAGTTGTTTCGGCTTTTAAGTTCGTTTTGTTTTGAATCGGAGCCGGACTCGGATTCGGAGCCGGACTCTGATTCGGAATTAACCTTCTGCCTGAATTTCGGTGCAATTTATCTTGCGAATCCATAATGAGCACGAAGGTCGGCGAAGTCGGAGCGGTGTATCTGGTATTCGCCTCATTTGCAAAAAGTTATTTATTTCAAAATCAACGTACCTCTCACACGCATTTATCAAATTGTTTTCGCCTTAATTTATGCGATTTCGCTCGCTTCGCTTTTGTGAATGAACATGTGCAGATATTTTATACGGCCAATATATATACTATATACATTCACTGCCAGCTGATGCAATTAACATGTTTTTAATTGGCCCCAGAATTGATTTATGCCACACCATTCTCGAGTTGCACATTTCTCGATGCTGGGTATTATTTTTAAACGCGATTCTTTGGAACACATTTTTAAAATAAAATCCGAGCCAGATGAATGCGTTGTTTAATCGAATGTATTAATATTCCCAGAATATGTATCAGTATTGGGTTTCAGTTTGACACAGGCAGAGGAGAGGAATGAAGGAATTTAAAAGCCAAGTAAAGGTAATTTATTATTTATTTGACACAGAGTAATATTATCTTATTTTAAATGTTATTTTTGCCAGCATGGATGGGCGCTTTGTGCTCCTTGGAGCTCCCAGAGCTCTTAGTTATAAGTTTGGCGAGTGACACACAGACGAGCTTTTCGTTACGAGAGCTGGCCAAGCTCCAAGCAAGACCTTTGGTGCCCGACCCTGCTACTGTAATGATTTCAAGAGTTTGAATTAGCTATTAAGGAGATTATACCTTACGATTTTACCTGATCTCAGTGCTATTGACGAATAGTCAACTATAGATAGCAAAATTATTGCTTATTTACTAAATATATTAAATAAATGTGCATTACTTACCTAATACCTATTATATGCAAAAGTCATTTCAACAAACACATTTGCTTATTCAATCAGAGGCTAAAAGCAGCTTTAATCAACAGCTGGTTTCCCTATCGCTTTGTTTTCCAGTGCAGGTGCTCCCAGGTGTGTTGGGCACAGCATGCACCTGATAGAGAGTACAGATGTCCCCGCTGCCGATAGGTGTGACGGAGAAACCATATGTACCAATGGAATTCCGAATTCCGGCGAGAAGTGAGTCAGAATCGTGGAATGGCGAGGGCACTGGGAGCGGGATGAGATGGGCTGGGCTGGGAAGGCGAATCCAGGGCCACCACTGCTAATTGCAAAATCAAATTTAGCTGCCAAAAATTGCCGGCGAAGATTACCTCATCATCGACATCATCATCATTGGCGGAGTGGCAGACACACAGCTCCCAGAAATGGCAATGAGCGAATCGAATGTTTCCTGGAAGAGCGCGTGGCTCCGTGACTCTCCTCCGTGACTCTCCTCCGGGGCTAATTACAAGGCAAACGCATTTTAATTTTCATAAAAATAATCAAAACATGTGCCGCCACCGACGACGCCGCCCGTTCTCACTCTCACTTCCTCTCCCCAATAGATAAATTACGACAGCGAAACAATTGAACCGCAGCAACAATAACAAATGTTCGGTTCTGATAAATGAATTCCGCGAATCTGTCGAGGCCAGCACAGCCAACGGCGAAAATTCGCCAATTTTTTCGTTTTCAGCTCAGTGCTCAGTGCTCAAAAAATGTATAAATAGCTTAAAACTTAATTTCAAGCAAGCTAAATAGAAAAAACCAAACAAAACGCATAACGATCCAAATGGAGATCAACAAACGACCCGATGATCACCCCAGCCCCTTCTATTTTCTCTAAGCACTCGTTTCGAAAACAAATACAAATTGACGTCAATCGATTATGATAATAATGTTCAAAGTGCAAGCCAAGCAGCAGTCGGCGAAAAACTTTTCAAATTTAAATCAAATGCTTGGAACTATTTTTATGGACGACCGGGAACGGAGATACTTGTAACGTCACTGCCTTTCAATACACCCAAAGGTTGACAACCCTGGGGGAATAAATAAATATGTATAAGATGACTTTGAATATTTGTTTCCTTTTATTAGAATTCAGTTATATGCAGGCATAAATAGAGACTCTAACTTTCAGAAAAGCTACTGATGAGGAACCCCTGGCACTGTCATCTTGCAATAGTCTGCAAAGAATCCTTATTTAGTTCTTAAAAATGTGTATATATATGCTTAAGTTTACTATGTTAACCTAAATAACTTATGACTTTTCCTCTATGTTAGACATATTACAGGCTTAATCCAGTAAAAATATTTGTAAGTCCATAACCCACCATATGGTGGGACACAATGGCACGTAATTGATACGAAATATCAGCAAATAGTGGTGCCCAGACACCGTCATATGTAAGTGCATTCGAATCGGAATAAGGCTGGACTTATCGCATCCGCTACGATATCGGAAATGTAAACAAGTAGTTTTTACCCAGAACATAACCGCAGCAGTCCGATAAGTCGGCACCAGACATCTGATATGAGAGTGTTTACCCCCCAGTTCTACCATATAAACTGGCACCCTTGAACGGTTCGGTTCGGGGAAAAACCGCATAGCCGCATGTCAAGTGGATATATCCGCTGAACGTCGAACTTCGATCGCTATATTCCTGGAATGAAAGAGATTACTTTTATTAGAAATATTTGTTTGGCTTTGTGGTATTTAGTGGAATTATGATTTATGGTTGACAGCAATCAGGAATTATTATGAATTTCAGTTAAAGAAAGTGACATAAAATATTATATATAGCTTTACATTTTAATAAACTAAAATTAAACTGAATCTGCGTCTTGCCCACTTAAATGTTTTCAGTAAATTCCATAGCTCTAGCTCTTAAAGTCTCTGAGATCTAAGGGTTTATACAAACTAACGGACAAACGGACATGGTTGTAATACCCTTGTGAACCTGGAATAAAAAGCTTAGTTTACGTATACTTACATCATCCGATTTCCAGCGGGTTCAGATCGTTACACCGAATCGAAAAGCTATAGTGGAAGTGATCGGAGGGTCGCGCGACCTTTGAATGATGAAATTCGCGCCGCCTCAACGCTCATTCCCCATACGCAGCGTTGCCCACGCGACTTAATTTATGTGAGTCGAGTCGCTGAGTCGTATTAAAATGTTAATGAGTTGGCGAAATATTAACGGCGCTCACCGGACTGTCTGCCAGCGAGTCTCCAGAGTCAGTCAGTCAGTCAGTCAGTCAGGTAATTATGCCTGCATTGACCTCTGTACATGACGCCCCACCGCGCGCCCCTGGCTCCCCAGCTCATCTAAAGTGCACTTAGTAAAATGCAAAGCGCAACGAAAAAATAAGGAAAGGAAACGTCGAGAAAAGTAATTAAATGTCAGGCACAAGAGCCGCAAGAGGCAGCAAAAATAAGAAATGAATAAAGGCGCACGGCTAAAATAACTTAAAGAAAGGGGAGAGATTAGGCTTGGCACTCGCTCAGGTTTGGCCATTAAAACAAACCATAAACAAATAATTATACACTTATATATGTGCCAAGCCGCCCATGTTCGCATAATAAATGCCGTGCACTTTCCAGGGGGCAGGACAGCCTTGGTCATTCGCGTAGCAGAAATAAATTGGTAATAAAATGTGAGAAATAGCGTCATTTAAAATATTTAAATGGCATAAATAAATGCAGAATAAATAAATAAATATAATAATGCAGCAGCAGTGGCGCAGAGCCTCCCTCGTAGGCCAAGACCACACACACACATATGGATTTGTGGGCCATAATTCATCGTAATTCGTTTAATATGATTTACAAAAAAACAGAAATAAAACGGAAAACTGAGACTCCCACGACTTTGATGTATTAAATATACTGATTAATTGCACAGATATAACTAAATTTAATATAGGCTCAACTCTAGTACTACTCCCTTCTCTGGTTTCTCTCTGATTTGCTTTATAAAAATAATTTCCAGTGCATTTTAGTTCCCCCAAAAATCAACCCTTTGGCTGCGGGGGATTTTTCTTTCGTATATTTTCATCTGCGTTTCGTCCTCGCCGCATGAATACAATATTTTGTGCTCGCCATTTATTCGCTTTTATTTGTATTTATTTATATTTTCTGGCTGCGGAGTAGTCCTGCCCTTGTTGTCCTTCCCAATAAATTGTAAGTAATAAACTGGCAATTGGTTTGGCGAGGCCCAAAAGTATTTCTTCTTCGTTTTTGTGCCTGCCCTCGGACTTCCTTCGGAATCAATGCCAAGCCGGCATGGATGTCTGGCCTCTGGGCGGGGATTCCCCCGTTTGACACTCGACTTTGGGTGGCTTGAACCCGGGACTTATCGACATATACATGTTGTGACAGCTTTTATGGCGTGTTAACAAGGAAATGATCTGCTTGTAGCAACAGACGCGCCACTGCAGAGAGAAAAGCCGGCCCAGAAAGGCGGGGAATGACCGACAAAGAATATACCCTGGAAAATTAAAAATAAATGAGTGAATTTAAAAAGAAATTTGTATTTAACTATTAAATGATTGCATTGCCTTGATTATAAATTGAATAATAAAGGGGGTTATCTCTTTTTATTTTAAGTTTAAGTTTTGACTGTCCGTCTGTCTGTTTACTTGTCCGTCTATACGGACAAACACCTAGATCTCAGAGACCATAAAAGCTAATGCTACAAAAACTTGTTCCCACATTCTTATAGGTTTTATGCAAATGGTATGGATGGAGTATAATTCCCATGAACATCTTTATGCCTAGGCAAATCTACCCAAAGGCTTTGCTTTACACATACGTATCTTCACATGATATCCTGGCTTGCCGCTTTTATGGCTCTCCCAAACCCTCGGAAGCCTGCTTCAGAGTGCTGCTTGCTGGGGGAACACAACTGTTAAGCAAAGTTCCACATAAAATAGAATTTTCAATGGACGAAAAATGTAAATCATGTAAGACAGTCCCGGGCATATCCTTGCTGATTATGTGTCGCCAGTAGAGAGAGTAAAATTCCGTAAGGGGAACGGATGCTGTGCCCTGACCATGTCAGAGCTTGTCCAGCGCCTGACAAGTTCCGAATTTGTCCAATGATGAAAGGGAATAGTTTATTTGGAGCTGCGATTAAGGGTTAGTTTCTGGGGTCCTTCTGGAAAGATGGAAGTCGAGCCTTGCAATCTGCAGAATCTATATAACCTCTATTTAAGTCTAAAAAGCTCAAGTTTAAAGCTGAATCTCTGCTCTATTTAAGGCATTTGCCTAACTAAACTGAACTTCTACCCCCTTGACTTCCACTGGCCCCTTTCTGCTTTCTCCTTCTGCTTTCTCCTCCCCCCGGCCCACTTCCCACACCCCCTGCTGCTGAGCCGGATTCAATAACAAATGATTTCCTTTTTGGCCACAATTCTCATTGATTTTTTTCGCCTTGGTGAAAAGTTCTTGCGTCGCTGCTCATTTTGCTAAATGAAAAACGCTGGAAAAGGCTTTTCGCTTATATTTCCTCCTCCTCTGTTTGGGCAGCAGCCAAGAGCAAGTGATCCTTCGGCAGGACTTGCTGGGAAAAACAAAAAAGCGAGCGGAGAAAAAGCGAAACAAATGCTCGACAAATGAAATAAAATGTGTGAGAATGCCAGGGGCGGCGTGTTGCGAAGGGGTTGCGACGGGGCGACATGTGATTGCATGTCGCATTCGCAGTGGCAGTGGCAGCTTTCCCCCAGACCCCCCTGACTTCCTGGCACCCGAATGGCGAAAATGTCGTTCAAGGATTTGTTGTGGAAAATTTCTTATGAAATCGAAACAATTTGCAATAATGTATCTTATGTCAATGCACGCGTACACACACTCCCCCTCCGCCGAATCCTAGTCCCACTGCCCAGTCCCCCGAAGCTGCTGCGGGTTACTCTGGGGAATTACATTACGATATATCCAGGGAGAACTGAGTGGTTGGCCCTGCGTCCCGGGTTATTTTGTTGCACGCAATGTCAACATCATGACTGCAATTCAATTTCCTCCTCCGACGGCCGGGCTGACACGGGGGCCGGCAAGGATGTGTCTGGGGATGTGGCTTTGCCTGTTTACAGAAAGTCATTGCCAGCTGGAGCCGGTCCACGGGCTGTGATGGTGTCCGGGAAATCGGGAATGGCAAACACTTCAATGGCGGCATGGATCCTGGGCGGACTCTAAACGCAGATCAAGCATAAAAACTGTACAAAGGTTGAGCTGAAAGGCTAAGCTGTAAATATTTATTAGCTAGGGGGGCTTTTTTACAGACTCGAGGGCGTTCGAGGGCCCTTAGGATATAAGAACAAAATATACACAAGCCTCTGTTGGATTCTCAGAAGGAATACTCCGACTTAAAACGAGGATAGGGAGTAGAGGAGTAATGCTCTTGGGATAAATAATAAACGAAATATACGCAAGCCTTTGAGAACTTATTCCAGAGAAGAGTGTGTTCGGTATTCGTTGATACTAAAGCAAAACCTACACATCGCTGGGAGAATAGATATAACAAGGTATACATATGGCTTTGATATTCCTTTAGAAAGGATATCGCACGCTCTTGAGTACTAAAGCAAAACGTACAAATCGTCGGAGATTGTATCTATCAGCTCAGGATAAAAAAGACAAAATTTGCTCCGTTGATACTACAGCAAAATCTACACAAAATAAAATACACACATGCTTACTAAAGAAAAATGTACACCGTAAATCTACGAGCTCAGGATAAAAGGAAGTATACACAAGCCTTTGAGAATTTATTCAAGAGAAGAGCGTGATCGGTATTCGATAATGCCAAAGCAAAACCTACACATCGTTGGCAGAATAATAAAAACTAAGTATACATATGCCTTTGATATTTCTTTAGGAGATAAATCGCACTCTGGAGTACTGAAGCAAAATGTACACATCGTCGGAGATTAAATCTACGAGATTAGGAAAAAAAATAAACAGATGCTTTGAAAATTCTCTAGGGGAAACCCCGTGCTCTCCGGAGTATTAAGGCATAACCTAGACATAGTCGAGGACAAGCACTACATTCTTAAGATAAAAAACAGAATACACACAAATAATAAATAAAGCAGAGTATACATGTGCCTAGGATATTGACTCAGGACTGCAACTGAGCTTTCTGTTGTCAGCTCTTGTTATTCGGGCTCCGACCTTAAAGTCCGCTGCCCAACCATGTTTTAATTGCTGACCACGCTGCCTTTGTAAACGCTTTCGGCTTTCCATTTGCCAATGGACATTGAGGCCTCCGCGGCCAACTTCTGACCCACTTAACGGCTGAGTGGTCCAATAAGGTGGCCAGACGGCGGCGGCGGCTGTGCACTTATAAGCCTCCTTGGTCTGTCATCGAGAACCCTCTCCACCGAAATTGTGTTAAACTTTTGTTTTTGTATTTTTTGTGTCTGCTGGCGTCTACAGCGAAATCCACTTGCAAAAGACGCCAAGCGGCCTTGAACCATTTGGCAATTAAAGCGCAACAAACGGCGAATGCTAAATGCAGCCAAGGAGGCTGGGGAGGGAACATGTGCACATTTTGGCTATTTCTCGAAGAATATATACTTTTCCACGTCGCGGGCATTTAAAATACGTTCATCACGAAATTTTCCGACACTTTTCAGGGAGGAATTTCGGGCGTGTCGCATTGTAAAGCATTTTGCAATAAATAAAAATAATATACAGCTCGGACATGTGTTAATTATACATTTCTCTTGATTTGTGTGTGCTGCAAACACATTTATTTTGCATTCCAAATGATTTCGGCTCTTTGAGAAATAATTAGAATGTGTCTGGAAAAATTCGAAGCTCATTTATTAAAGCCGAGCTGTCATCGAGACGAGTTTCTACTCGGAATGGGAAAATAAATATGGACTTAGCATATTTTCATTTATTTTTAGTTAAGATTCTAGGTGAATGCCCTTATTCCTAGCCTGCTGAGACAGTTTTCTCTCCGACTATAATATTTTATTTGTCAATATCTCTTACAGAGGGCGAAACCTTTCAGGTGGTGGCCAAATGGAGGGCACAACTTATGCCTAAAGCAATAAATTAAGGCAATTAGTCCCATCTTAGTTCTTCTCACTATTGCTCTCCATCCCCCTCGTTGCTTCATCATCATCATCGGCACACATTTTAAACGTAATTGTAGCAATTTAGACGCCTTTCGCCCAAGTTCTGGTGCCCCTTCGCGCCAGACCCCATTATCACCTTCGGAGGAGGAATGCTAGCAGCAGACTCTTGCCTTCAGACGCATACGCATAAAATTTTAATGAGATTGTTAGCGGCATAAAATATATGTATATATATGCAGGGCAGGGCGGGGGAATAGCTTACAGACTTACACCCCCGGGAGCCACCCTTAGAGTTCGGGTGAGGGAGAAGGAGCTGGAGCTGGAGCTGGAGATGGAGCACTCTCAGCCCCGGAAGAGCAAAAGACAAAGAATCAGTCGTCGTCGTCATCGCTCTGAAAAACTCCACAATTATAATATTCAAATGCGTGACGCCACACCAGCAAAAGCCACCCATTTCCCACCCACCTCAGTTCACTTCACTCCACACGGATCCACTCCACGCCACGGCTCACCTCTAGTTCCTCGGAAAATTTAAATGCAATTTTAAATATGCCATAAAATCGCTTTTAGGTGCTCCATAAAAACTCTGAAGCAGTCAGCAGCCGCAACAGATAAAATAAGTAGGAATTGGGCATAGTCGAGGGCCTCGACCATAAAAGTACCGTGTATTTGCCTAACTAACTAAAGAAGACGTTTCTAATTGTTAGTTTTATTTTAGGCTTAAATTACTTTGAGGGTTGAACTTACAAAAGATTATATTTAGTTTATTCAAAGAAAATGTTAACACAAGCAATCTAACAAGCTCACTAAATTGTTCATTTTTGATCAGTTGTTTATTTAGTTCACCTTATTGGTCATTCAATGGATCATTCAGTAGTTCACCCTATTGTTCACTCAGTTTCTTGCCTTAGATATTTATTAAATTGTTCACTTAGTGGTTCAATCAGCTATTCACTAGTTGTTCCCTCTGTTGTTCACTTGTTCATTTCTTCGCTGTTCACTTGTAATACAATTTTGTCTGTTTGTTAAAATTCTCTTGACTTAAATTATTTTCTTAGAATATTCTTAAAATTCTTCATGAGGCTATACCCAATTTAGATTCTTATCAGAAGATATACAACCACAATATATACAAATAGAGCATACCCTTGTACTTCCTACGACTCGCGGGTATATGAAGGGAACCACCGCGGAAAATTGAAGTTGGACTTTAAGTACACCACCCTAAACCCCTGAAAACCCCTCAATCCCCAACCCGGACAAATGCCACGCCCTCGCACTCGGCACACACTTAATTAGAGGCGTGGCAGATTTAGCTGATTTGATAAAAGATTTACAGCCCTCGAGCTCATCTCGCGGGGCCATATATGGGTCGTATAAGGAGCGTTTTATACCAGAGCTCGATGGAGTCTCAGGCTCCGCTCGGAGGTCATATAATGGAAATAATCATAATCGTAATACGAACAGCTTGCAGCCGTTCGCAATGATGATCTAAATGGCTGCGGGCGTTGAAGAGCCCCCGGATAATGGATAGTCAGACATAAATCAGACATAAATCGGAGGGTTGAGAAAGGATTGCAGGGCCCTTAAACTTATTTTAAAGGGGTGAATAGAGTGTACATTCTTTGAATGAAACTAGATACATATGGCTTGGAAAACTATATATCGTGGGGCTTTCAATGTGAAAAAATATCCATCTCATTTTGAAATTCGTCTATAACTTATTTAGCTCTATAACTCAATAAAAGTTATATCAATCAAGTACTAATCAAGCTTGCATTTATTTTCTTGTATGTTTTCGCTATCTATTTCTAGTAATTTCCATATACACCATTTCAAAATCATAGTATTATTTTATGTTTGATACATTCTCTTACAATCAATATTATTTGTAGAAAAAATAATACAATTAAATATAGTTCCTTTTATGTTTCCACAATTTGAAAAACACTTGTAAGGATTTATTGAATTAAATTTTAAGGGAATTAACTTTACAAGTATGCATAATCTTAAATATAACCTCATTTTTATACAGTGTATAGTTTTCCCTTTTCTTAACCCATCCATCTCTCCCATCTATAATTTTTCTTACCTTTCCAAACCCCCCATGTCCCAATCTTTGCCTATCAATCAACATCAACTTTGGCTTTCATGTGGCCGCTATCAAAACTCACTGAATTTCCCCACACCTGGGCGATCACTTACAGCTAGAGCTCCACAGCACTCTGGCTTAGCTCTTGACCTAATCGAAAGTAAAAGAATCCGGAGGAAGCCCGCAAAACTGTGTCAACCGAAAAATGCCCAGTCACACCTACACCTCTTAACCCCTTGACGCACGAGTCACGTGCACTTGGATATGTTTACCTTCTCGGCGGCGACAAATGTCACGTGGACAGCGGGCTAAGCCCGGGCCCACCAGGCCCCGCCAGCCCCCCTTGTTAGGTGTAAAATCAATTAAATACGAAATCCAACAAGAGCGGAACAGAGAAAAGTGATTTATGCCCACTATGTAGCAGCCCTTCCCCCGCCTCTCGGCAAATCTATTTACGAGTAATTGACGAAACGGAACATTTGATGTGTGCAGAGAATTACAATAAACAAAACGGAGAGGGGTACACTCGAAGATAAAGAGGGGGTATATTATAAGCTTAGAACTTCCTAAAATTAAATGAGAGCTTTAAGGGAACTACTCAAAAGTAGGGAAACTTTTAGTAAATTTGTATCGCTTTGTCTTGGTTTTTCAATCTCCAGTTAAGGTGTTAGTAACATTTAAAGTCAGTCCAACTTAACAACCAGTTAAGCTTACCTTAACTACAGTTCAGTGTTATAATTTTGTATTTATTTAGATGGTATATTAACCCAAGATTAAATGATTCACAGTCTGGAGAAGACCGCCAGTTTAAATTTAACTTTCATATTTAAAATGTAAAAAATTCGTCTTCAACTTTATATTGGTTTCTCAAAGTACATTTGCTTAATAGTCAGTTAAACTTAACCACCAGTAAAACTGGCCCTAAATTTATTCTAGTTAATCTACTTATTAACCGTTAAATTAAAGATTTTTCAGCCTTAAATCGGTGCCATTTAATTTTCCGAAATTTTCTTAACCTGTAGACAACTACTTAACTCTTATAATAAGTCATTCAGAAATAGATTGTTGCTTACTGTAGAACCGGCCCTTATGCAACTTAACCTGTACAAATTAGTAAGTGAAGCTAATTTTAAAAATACATAAATTTTATTTATCCGAGTGTGGAAAGAAAGGGAGAGAACAGGGAGAGAGAGCAGGAGAGAGTGAGCGGACACGGGTCTAGGTGTCATTCAGCCTCGGTGACTGCACAATAAAATTGAAAATTTATTTATGACCCAAATACCATACGGGGGACTTTTAATGAGCATTACACGACGACTCGCAGACAGAACAAAAAACAAAAAACAAAGCGAGTGAGTGTGTGATGTGGGCGGGGAACGAGGAGGAAAGAAAGTGATATATGGGCAGCCTTGAAAAGGGACAATCGATTGAGTGAAGGGAGAGGGAGAGGGAGAGGTTAGAGAAAATAGTTGTAAGTAAAAAGATAAGCAATATACATTAAAAATAATAAACGTAACTGCTCAATCTAGGAGCACCGCTTCATCTTTATTCCCCATTGGAGGAAAACTCCACGTACTCCATAAAATTAGCGAGAGCCCGCAAAATCTTGTCATGTTTTCTGGCTTAAAACGATCATCAAAGTATACGATAATTGGTCCTCCCCCGCTCCCCAGTAGCTGTCAAGTCAAGCCAAAAAAAGAAGAAACAGCCAGCGATTTCCATTACCAATCCCCCGTTACCATTCCCATTTGCTCGCTTTATCGATGATTTTGATTGTGCTATTAAAGTTAACTACCCGAAACAGAACCGAGCTCTGAGACTGAACGGATTTTCAACACGTTTCCCATGGCCATCCGCAAGCCCACGCCCATGCCGCGACTCCCACTCGGACTCCGACTGCGACTGCGACTCCCACTCCCACTCCCAAATCCCGCCTAGGAGCCCAGATTCGGTGCCTCATTTGGCCAAAAATGTTTAACTACCGGAAAGGGGCGTTAATCTCTCCACCAGTGGGTCCCCACTCGGTGCTCGGTGCTCGGTGCTCGGTGCTCGGTGCGCGGTGCTCCATTCCCAACTGAACTGGCCAAGTGCCCACTCAGCGAGTGCACCATCGATAGCGATAACGGTGATGATGATGATGGCGATGAGGACGGCGTTGGCGGTACCCCAAACAGGGCACTTGGGGAAAGGGGGATAGGGGGAGCGAGCAATTAAAAACATGAAAAAGAGGCTCGTCCCTCACACCGAAGTTGTGAATACTCTGGAAGAAAAAGAAATCGTTGATATATCGATATCTTTTAAAGTTCTTCTGATGTTACTTTTGGGAAATTTCAAATAAATCGATAAGTTGCATACTCTTTTCCTTAGAACACTCTTACAATATACATTATTATGTTTAATTATTGTTTAAATTTTTACTGAATTTATTAAAAATACATATAGATTCCGATAAAAAAAAAACATGAAATAGAGGCTTGTCCCTCACTCCGAAGTTGTTAATACTCTGGAAGAAAAAGAAAACGATGATATATCTATGTCTTTTGAAGTTGTTCTAATTACTTATTGGAAATTTCAAACCAACAATTGCATACTATTTTCACTAGAACCTTGTTCTTACAATAGATTTATAGAATAGATTAGGTTTTTTATTTTACAAAAATTATTAAAAACAATGAAAAATAAATATCGATACCGATATACGACTCCAAGCTAAAGAATTCCTTTACTAATTTCTTGAAGCCGGAATTATACCACACCGAAACCTTTGATTACATAGGGGATTCTATAGGTTGCCTTAAACATAGCTACCATAAAAAAGGATATTTTCTAACCGATTTTTATAATTGCCTCGATTATTTTGTGCCTTCGAGATGTGCTAACTTTCCGCAATGCCCTCAGCATCGGCAAGAGCATAACGAGCCGTGGCCGTGAGTGAGTACGAAGGCGACAACTGCGTTTGGGCGGACAAACATGACAGCGTTTGGGGCCTCCGCCGCCGGCACTTTTTCTTGGCTCTTTGTGGTCAGGCCCGGCCAGGCCGAAAAAGGAACTGAACAAATTTATTGTGGTCTTTTTTTTCTGGCCAACCGGAATATGATGTCTTCCCCCATCTCAATTAGGGATGGGAACTGGCGACTATTTGTGGCTGGCAAATGTGTGTGGCAAGCGCGAAATATAATTGGGCGCCAGTTAAGGATTTTCTGGAGAAAGAAGCTGAGCAAGAAGGAGAATTTTTAAGGATTTAAATTGTTATTAATAAGGAGAAAAAGATTTAAGGATTTGGAAAAACCAAGTAGAACTCTACTGACTGAGAGATACCAGGTACTTAAAGCTTTGTGCTTTAAGGTAAGAGACCGATAAACCGGGCCAAGTCACTGGGTTTGGGTATGAAATCTTTAAGCTTACATGCTGCTAGCCATATGTTCCTATTTATTATTTAAGCATATTTATTATTTAAACATATTTATTAATTAAGCATATTTATTATTTAAGCACCATTTTAACAATTTGTACTATTTATAGTACCTACTCTTCCGTCTGAATTTAAAGTTTAAGGCAGGTCCTTGTCATAATTTTCCCTGAATACCACTCACCTCAATTACAACTGTTAGTTGTGGATTATAAAACTTAGCAGTTATTAAAGTGCACAGGGAGAGAGGCGAAATGTATTTCAATTATAATGCGAAAATCCCCTCTGATCTTCCTAATAGTTGCTCCCCCAGAGGGGAAGGCCTCCTGCTCACCTAGCCGTCGAAGCCGAGGAGCAGCCGAGGGAGGGGGGAGGCCTTTCAGAGGCTGCAGAGGCGCCGGCGGCTATGCAGCAAGGGGAAGCGCAGCGGCGACTGCGAGGTGGGGGCCAAAAGTTACGACAGCAGTCGGCGCGTCGCGTCACAAACGTGGGAGCCTTTTATGAGTTTCGCCCCGGACAGATCCACGGCGGCGGCATTTGCTCTTGCCACAAGACGTGGGCAGGCACAGGGAGGAGGCAGGTCTGTGGGGAGAGAGCGCTTAGGTGCCGCGGTGGGGCAGCTGTGTCTGCAGCTGTAGCTGTAGCTGTAGTTGTGGCTGTAACTGTGTGTAGCCAGCGGCAGCTGTTGCCGCCAATTGATTGAAATGCCGCCCGTTCATTCGACTGGGCGGTCGGCCATCAGTCTGTCTCTATCGCTCCCCCGTCCCTCCCCCTTGCCCAGTGGAACCAAAACCAAGTGTTGTTGGTTTCGCCTTTATTGCTGCGTTTTTTTCGGTTATTTTTTGTTGTTCCGTATCTTCAAGGGTGCTCTCGAAATACTTTTCTTTATTTCTTTGGTTGTTTTTTCTGTTTTTCCTTTTTTTTGTGGTTTGGGTGAACAATTTTTATGAGAATTTTCGACGGTTGAAAAACTTTCAATTTCGTATTTATGAAAACATAAGCGGGCTGCGCGGGGGCTCGCGGAGGGGGGCTGCAATTGCATTGCAAACTGTTACAAAATGGAAATTCCGTTGAAGCAAAAAGCAATCACCCCGAAGCCTCAACTGGGCCTACACACAAAGGCCCCCATTATTTGCTGCCGGTTAGAGAGGATACGGCTTTAAGCCGAAGGAGTGGCCAAGAGTGAAAGGGAGGAGTAGTGGCATGATTGATGGTCCAGAGCGAGGGAGGAGCCGACGACGGCTGGCGGATAAAGCCATTTCCTAGTTGTAAGCCGAGCAGGTGAAAGATCGCCAAAAAGTTGTGCTGTTCATTTTGAAAGGTTAAAGACAACTGGTGTTTTTCTGGAAAATGGGACTAACAATCATTTCGAGGGCGTAACATATATATTATCCTACAATATTAGCAACAGGAAGCAGCCTTTGGGGTTCAAGTCATATCAGGAAAGATTAACTTAGCTATTGAAGGCTTTTACTTTGTTAGCAGGGACACAACCAGTTGGGAATTTTAAGGACCAAAGAAGGAAATCTCGTAAAACAGTCAAATACTTTAGTCTTCAATATTACCCATCGTAAGTAATGGTATTTGAGTGACCAAGTCCTTAAAGATGATCAAGCCTTTCTATTGCTACAACCAATTGGGAATTATAAGGTTTCAACAAAGAGAACTGGCACAATGAGAGCGAATAATCTTTCTTTCTTGTTAGAATTTATAATTAACTCTTGTGAATTGTAACACTTGTAAGTTTTAAGTACAGGTTTTTCATAAAAACAGAGATTAACCTAACAACTGTAACCACTTTGTGCAACCACTTGGGAATTATACTGAATTAAAAAGGAAATAAATGCAAATAAACTTTTGTAATGTGCTAGAACTTAATGAAATTATACATATACTGAAGCGCTCTACCATTAAGGTTTCTGGAAACCCTACTTAGAGTTAGATCAGATCGTTGGATCGTGCGAATTTCCCTATGCAAAGCATGCAAACCATTTCCGAACCAGTTTTAATGATATGCCATGATTAGGCTAATGAGCCCCCTGGAGACCCATGGGCTTATCATTAGCAAGTGCCCTGCAAATGTTTCGCTTCCATAATTCAAGATTCTGATACCGAATCAAGTCTCTCACAATTATCATAGCGAGACACGAACCGCAGCCGAGATTTTGTAATAGAGTAAGGCCCTTTTGTGCCGCGGCACCGGGAAATCTACAATTAAAATCCAATTGCGGCTACATTGCACAATGAGCCAATACGATAATTTCAATAACTTTGTTTACTCGCATGTGAAAATGTGCAGCAGGGAGAGTGGCCGTAGTCCCCGCCCGGTTCTCCACACAGACCTCCGGCATATTGCGCAGCATCTTGAGATTCCGCCCTTTTCGCCACACAGGCAGCCCCCATGCCCCCTCCCCCCGAGAGAATGCCGGAATAGCCAAGGTAAGCGCAGAGATACAGATACAAGCTGCAGATACGGATACTTGAGTACAATGAGAACTGTGAGTATGGCCTCAGTCTGGAGTATATACTTGGCAGATACTAAATACTTGCTAATCGAATTGTATTTATTAAAACTTTAATATTTTTTCCTCTGTCCGTTTGTCCGTTTGTCCGTCAGTGTGTCCGTTAGTCGGTATGGAGCCTTAGACCGCAGAGACTATAATAATGATTTGCAAAAAACCAAACAAATAAACAAATGCCTGAATAAATGCCGCAATATATGAATGATTTCCTGGAAACCCATAAATTCTTGAAGCTATAAACGAATTAAACGCAGTCCCACTGTACTTGGGTTGTATTATTTATTTTGTATTATTTTCTATTTGCCTTTCCTGGGCCTTTATTGTTTTTGCTCAACCGTGTTTGCCTTCTCTTTGTACCTTCAATTTGGCGACAAAAGGCGCGAATCGCAATCTTGTGAAATTCGCCAATTCCCAGCGACGGAAACTAGACTAAACCGGGTTGAAAGTACAAATAGTAGTCCCCGTTCCCGTTCCCGCTCCCGTCCCCCCACCCATTCCCTCCCCGAAGAGCATCCCCCCGCCGTTGCTGTTGCTGCTGTGATGATCATCAATTTGTGCTTTTGTTTTGCTTCGGCTTTCGCACTGCAATTGCGTCGTTTGCCGCTGAAAATGTTATTGTTATTGTGGCCACGGTTGTTGCATCACCCAGCGTGCAACGACGGCGACGACAACAACACGCCCCCCAGGCCGCCCCCTTCGGACACAACAACACCTTGTGACTGATCGCGGACTGCGACTATTTTTAGGCCGCGACACACCGCTGGTGTATCTAACACACACAACGAGAAGTATCTAAATTGAAGCATTGAAGCCCCCTCCTCGGCACCGACATATGTACGCCCCTGCACAGAGAGAAACGTTTGATAAAAGAGCATGCCAAGTGGGTTCTTCCAATGGGTCTATCAAGTTCTTGATGTACGGAAATCAGGCCACAGCTTTAATAAAGGGTTTTTAATTATTTTTTATTATTTTATAAAAATCTACCTCTTATGCTCTCTGAGACAAACGGACAGACGGACATGGCTAAATAATCTCGCCTGGTAAATAATATTTGCATACTTTATGCATGTCTAGCTCCTAGATAAAATAATCGAGTTAAATATACTAATACCACATATTAAATTAATATTAACTTTATCTGTCTCCGATTTCTCTCCGTGTGCCGTATAATGGCAAGTCATGCTACGCTCGTGTGATTTATAAGGTCTTTGGCCCTCTCTCTTCCCATCTGTGCTCGCTCCCCAATCGCAGTTTTTGTTTTCGTTCGTTCTCGCTCTCGCGCTCTGCTGCCTCTCTTCTTTGTTTTGGTTGCCTTCTTCTGCGTCGTCTGCGGCATCATTGTAAAGACATAAACAAAGATGGGAGATGGGAGATGGAAGATGGAAGACGGAAGAAGGCAGAGGGCGATGCTAGATAGAGAGGGAGATAATTGCCTTTGTAGACGGCGGGGGCCCCGGAAGACACTTCAGAAGTGCGCAGATTCTGCGCATCGCCATTTCGGAGATTCGATTTTGGGGATTATGTGGCCCAGATTTCAAGTTTTCCATTTTCCCGAAGACTCTCCGGCTTTTCCCGCTCTGTTAAGGCAGAGCTGCGGCGCAATTGATCCACCGAACGAGCATCTGCCTCCCCAACTGCGCAACTGCAGTCTTAATTGCTGACCAAATATTTTCCACAAATACTGTAATCAGATAATGGTCCACAACGGCGCCACTCGAGGTGATAAGCCCCTGGGCCCTACGTTAACATTTTGCAACAAAGCAAAGTAAATTGGGAATGGGAAATTATAGTAAACAAATCCAAAGACCCCGCTTTGCTTCATGCTTCTATTAACCATGGTTGGGCACCGCATTTTGAAGTGGGAGCCACTCCGAAAAACAATTTTTGACTTGTAATTTAATGAAATATAAACTGCCTTAAGGACTTCCCCCACAATAAGTCAATAAATAGATTTTTCGACTCGTATCAAACCTAATTAAATGATAAACCAACAAGTGCCCTGGGAGCCACCCACAAAACAGGAAAATGGGAAATGGGAAATGGGAAATTGTTTGCTTATTCGAATGCTAATCAGACTGACTGACAGGGGAATGTGTTTTTGTTTGCCAATCCATTTGAAAAATTAACCATTAAGTGGCAGCTAATTAAGGAGCTCCACCCCTTCTGCTTTAGATACGCGCTGACCTTTCCCCAGGACCCTCCCAAGTGCAAAAAGTTCAGAGTTCAGCAATGGATTATTATCGAGAAATATATGTATATAGTGTAGGCCAAAGTCCCAGAGGAAGTTGTGCTTTTGTTTTGATTTCTATACATCCGGACAGCCGGCCATCACTTATCGGCGGAGAAGAGTCAGCTGGAATCAGTGAATCATATGTTGTCCGAGTAAATAAATAAAGGAGATGAACTCACTGTGAGCATGCTCAGGGATTGATTCCATGTGGAAATTAACCAAGTATCGGCCTTCAATTATTTCTTAGAACCAAATCTCTTAGATTTCTCTCCCTCAAAACTGTAATAAATAATGTTAAATAGCATTTGTTTACTCAGTGAACATAATTTCGTAGCAAATTGCAAGTAAATTGCTTGAGTGCCGCCCCACAACCATAAATCAACAGCTGACTCCCAGCCAGCGAAGGTCAGGCGGCCGTTGAGCTCCCAGCATCATCCCAATCTCTAGCTGATTAGGCACTAAAGAGTGAATAAAGGCTGACCCCGTTGGAGGGCAGAGGAAAAATCTGAGACCCCAATCTCTGTTGGGTCTGCCTATCAGGGCGAGAGAGAGCTCTGGATTGTTTAGAGCAGTGCGATTACCGTATGTCTTGGTCTGGGAATTCCCATTCACAAGTGGGAATAATCTATAGAGATAGAGTTATTATAAGGCATTATTATCAGGCGAATCGACTTGTCCGTCTGTCCGTTTGTCCGTCTATACGGACAAACACCTAGATCTCAGAGACTATAAGAGCTAGAGTTACCAAATTTAAGGACAATATTCTTAGGGGTTTCACGGAGGTCGAGTTAATTTCTAGACCTCCAAAAAGTAAACAAAATATACTAAAAATCTTGATTTCTTACTGTACTTGCAATACAATATTTTTCTATTGAAAAGCAATGTTGCAAAGTAATAGCCTCCCCATCAGAGTATCTCCGAAGCCGCCTTCCCATTAGTTTCTCATAAAAACAAGTGTTTCAATTACGCGCCTGACTTGTAGTTTACATACGAGTCTCTGTGCTTTCAGTGAGCATTTCTATGGGACGGCGACAGCCATAGATAGGCCTCGATTCAGTTTTCGGGGAAGCTTTCCATTCATTCATAGAATTCCATTCATTGATTCGCCTGGACAGTGATTTGTAGATAGGTTCACAATCATAATTTGATGTTCGCATTTGCTTTTTAGAGTGTAATGGCAGTCCCTGTAATCGCTCCGTAATCTCCCATTCAATTAAATTAATTGCCATCGCCGTTGTTTCTCTGGTTTCGAACCGTTGTACGACATTTCTCCTGTCCTGAGGGATAATATTTCAATAATAATCAATTTTGGCGGGGGCCAAGTTAATTGCCGTACCGAAAGGTTAGTCGGGCAGTTGCCTCGATCCAAAAATACCTCCGTGCGAAGCAATTAATCCCCGGAATGGACGAACTGGAAGCCACGTGCCACCGGCAGTTGAACGAACCGAGGTTCGGTCTGGTTCCAGCTTAGCAAAGGTCAACCCCCATCAGGCCGAGTGATCTATGAGTTCGCAGGAGTTGATTTACGATCTGGATTTTAGCAGGTAACTCCGGGTTCGGCTTTGTCCGGTCGCTTTGGGTTCTGGGCTCGGACTGTGGAGGGTTCAATTGTCGCATTGTCATACCTGAGTTATTCAGCGGTTTGTGGGCCACGTAGCGAATGAGATCAGCGGGAGATTTGGGCGTTTAGATAAAGCAAGTTAGATACGTACAATTCACCATAGTATCTTACAAGTACCTAGCCCAGAACAACCTAGAACGCTAAGGAATATCAAGAGTTTAGGGGAATTACTTTGAGGCCTGACTACTCCCTAAAATCAAGTTAAATATAAAAGCTTTACCCACAATTTCACCATAGTATATAAGAAGTACCAAGCCCAGAACAACCTAGAAGCCTAAATAATATTGTAGGAACATAGTTGAAACTTTATTATAAACATTAACGAATAGATAATAACAATTAGTCTTATCGATAAAAAGAGGCATCAAGATCTGCGAGCTGAAGCCGATAACTTTTTGTATTTTCGTGGAAGAATAAAGAACACCATAGATATAAAGAGCCTATAATATCATTGTTTTAGGGGAACTTCATTGGTACTGACTACTCTTTAAGGATAAGTCATAAAAGACCGGAAAATCCCACAAAACATGGAGTAATAATACTAAAAAGTGTCCTGTCTAGATCGAAGTCATCCAAACGCATTGAAATATCAATCAAAATTAACATTATGCCATCTCTGAGTCCGAATATGATAATACTGTGCCAGCACACATGTGATCCTGATCCAGCCCTCAAATCGAAGCAATTAAAATGATTTATCGATTGTCTTTAGCCCGCGATGTGCTGCTCTGCATGCCAAGAAGGCTCATCCCCTCGTCCTGTTTATCCTGTTTATCCTGCTCATCATTAACCAACCCCACACAGCCTGCAGCTGCGACATGTTTGGCAAATTACGTGACTGACTTCGGGCCTCCTCGCGGTCCTGCTCCGGCTGCTCCAGCTGCTCCGGCTGCTCCGGCTGCTCCTACGCCTGTAACTGCCAGGCGATAATAAACCGCAACAGTTTGTCACCAAATACATCAATGTCAACAATTTAAATGGGGGAAAGATGGGGGAGGCGGGAGAAGGCCAAGTTGGCAGCTGCTTTGGCGGATTTGATGGATTCCCGGCCATCAACTTTCGTCATTTCTGCATCTCGAACTAATAATAATGAGCCATGGGGAGGCACTGCCTCGCCCACCGCCCACCGCCCACAGGCCACAGTCCTGGAGCCCTGGACTGATTGCAGATTACTGATTCACCCAGCCAGCCGGTGACTTTTCTAGTTCTATTTTTAACCCACGGCACACACAGCCCACACACACATGCCGCCGCCCTGCCTTCGCCTGCGGAACAGCTGGAGCCACCGACGTCACCCGAAACCAGATCGGGGCTTGGGGCTGGGGCTTGGGGCTTGGGCTTTGGGGTTTAATGGCGTTATCCGTGGGCTGGCATCCTGCGTGGGCACCGAGGCGTGGGCCAAATTGCCATTTCTGCCACGCTGAACTTTTATGAACTCCTTGGCAATTGCACTTTCCTAGCCGCCCCAAAACGAGGGTAGTTTCCAGCTGGTGAGGGCACAATGGTGGGTGCTGGCAAAGGCCAATTAGAACTTGTTAAAATATCTAATTAAATTGAAATGAATACACCTGCCAGGAGGTCCAGGGAGCCCAGAAGAGCCAGGAGAGCCAGGAGAGCCAGGAGAGCCAGGAGAGACGTGGAATAGAAATGTTTTGTCTGCCTGGATGGGAATCGAGCTTATTTGTGGCTTGCTATACATTCTCCTGTGCCAGGATAGTGCACAGCCAAGGGAGAAGTTTAAATAATAATAAGTGAAAATAAAGTCCTAGAGGGAATTCCTTTCTTTTATTTAGGGAGTAACTACTTCAAATAAATGGCAATTAAAGTCAGGTCGGGATATATAAATAAATGAATGAATTTGCTCTCTAGAACTTTATTTCAATTTCCATTTTTTACTTATTATTATTATTTGTCTTGAGCTTTAAATAAGTTTAAATAATAAGAAATCAATATAGAAATGAAAACAGAGTTCCAGAGGGAATTTCTCCCATTTATTCCTTCAACTACTTCAAATAAAAACCAAATAAAGAGCTATACAAATAAAAGAAGAATTTTCTCTCTAGGACTTTATTTCAATTTCCATTTTTACTTATTATGATTATTTAAATGGAACTGGAAATAAGCTCCTAGAGGGGAATTTCCCCCTTTTATTCCTTAAACTACTTCAAATAAAAACCAATTAAAGCAAGGTCGAGCCATAAAAAACTATGTAGACTCCACCTTCTGCTAGTTCATAAATATTGGCTCTCAGCGCTTATTATCCTGGTATTAACCCACCTGCCCACCCATGTGGATCCGCCTTCGGGACCCTATAAATAGCCCACTGCAATTTTATGGCCAATCTGGAGCTGGCCAAAGCCAAGATGAGTTCGTTCCGTCGCATAAATTCTCATTACCAGCCTTGGGAGCTGGTGGCTCCGAGGGGCGAGTGGGCGAGTGGGCCAGTATCCACTCCACACGGAGGTGGAGCTAGGTGGGGCCTAGGTGGGGGCAAGGGGCCATCGGGTTAACAGCCCCTATCGAGCGCGATTTCCCATTGAGCAAGATGCTGGGCGGCGGATGCACAGTGCAATTGTTCGGGCACATGGCTGCGGTATATGTACTCGGCTGGCGGGTATATGTGCCAATGGGCTGGCCTATATAGGCGCCGGGTACAGTCTGTCACTTCCACTGCCACGTCCACAGCCACAGCCAGATGCATTTGTGCCACATTCGCTCGGAGCCGAGGCGGCCACGAGAGTGCCCGCTTATGTAAGGGACTCCGAGTCGGGCGTACACGCGTATATATGTATATATCCCCGTGTATGTAGGTACGTACGCCCCCTTGGTATACAAGCCGCAGAGTGTACACAGGACTCCGGCCTCGGCTTCGGCTCCGGGCGGTTGAGTGTATCTGCTGGATGGATACATTGTGCAATAAAATATTTACACGATACATTTTGGTTGCTGCTGAGGAATACTTGGCCCTGGCATCTGTGGCATCGAAAGCGGGCGGGCAACCGAATGCCGCACGTAGCAGGTCCTTGAGCTTGGCTATCAGCCTCCTCCTGCGCCTCCCCCACTGCCTTCCGCATCCTGTTGCCGCTCAACTCAAGTTGAGGCGCTTGACTCCCTGCCCCCGCCTTATTCATTTATTCATTCAGCTGAGCTCGCTTATGCGTGCGTTTTTATAGTTACCTAATGAATAAGCACGCTTTACTGCTCGCCAGCCAGCGGCGGAAGTGAATAATGCAGGGATTCGTGTATTCATAATCCATTTTGGGGATTATGAGCCCTCGAATGCGGGGCGGGCGAGCGACGAGCATTTCCCATCCGCATTTCTATGATACGAATAAGTAGACTATGGTATATAAGACTGGGCTTTTGTTTCATATTAAAATTTACTTTAATATAATTACATTAACATGAACGTAACATTTATCATGAACAATAACATTTGAATTAACAAATACTTAAATATTTACCTTAACGCTAGCCTTAACATATTTTTAGCATTTGCATTAACATATCATTAGCAATAACCTTTGAATTAACATTTACTTTAACATTTTCCTTGACATTAAATATACATTTTCTTCAACATATACTTTTATATTTACTTTCACATTTATTTTATTATTAAATTTAACATTTTCACTTCAAAATAATTTTAATATTTACTCAAACATTTACCTTAACTTTTACCTTAACATTATCTTTAACAATAGCATTAACATTTCCTTCAATATTTACTAGAACATTTACTTTAACATTTACTTTAACATTTACATTAACATTTACTTAAAATATCCTTTAATATTTACTTCCTCAATTATTTTAATATTTACTTTTGCACTTCAAAATTTATTTTACTTTTTACTTACACATTTACCTGAACTTTTCATTATACGATTTTCATTCTGAACTCTACATTATCTTTAACTTTTACTTAAACATTTACTGTTACATTTATTTTTAATATTTACTTTCAATTTGTAGTTTTACTTTTTAGTTTACTTTTTTAATGTCTACGTTATTTTTAGAAATTTCTTTCTAAAGTAGATTGGATTAATGGTTTAGGAGAGTCCTGGGACTTTGGGAGCCCCTAGGGACATTAGGGCTGGGCATGCTACTGAAAAGCGGACTTGACTTTTAACTTGACGCTCAAAGATTTGGGTACCGAGTATCCCACAGTCGAGCACTTCTACTCCCCTAAGTTGGAATGCGCCCACTGAAGTATGGCCAACATTTAGAAAAAGCTTTTAATAGTTAAGGAATGGTACATCCTCCAGAATGTGAAATATATGCCAATGGAATTAGTCCCTCTCGTTGATTCCACCACTACTCGGCGCCACTCACAGTTTGGAATATGTTAAATGGCTTCTCGTAGTACTCACTTACCCACTCGATTCGCTCAATCACTCGGATCCCGGCTCCCCCTCGGACCCGCGACCCACTTCAACCTACTTTCCAACTCTGCTCTGGGACACCGTGATGCATTCCCCTGGCAGGCCCCGTCCCCGTCCCCGTCCCCGGGGACCCGCGCCTCCGACTTACGCTTATTGCAGTTGCCGCACTAAAAACTACATGCACTGGCCAGCAAGAGCGCTCGACCCGAGCCCCTCCCCCGCTCCCTCAGCCAGCATCATTCAATGCAAAATTCATTTACGTTGTCCTGTTTCAGGTTTTACGTTACGCTACGCGTCCCATATACGAGTACGAGAACGAGTACGCGCACGAAGCCATGTATCCCGAGTGCCGAGTGCCGAGCCGAAGCCGAACCCAGCCGAGCCCAGCCGAGCCCGAACCCGAAGCTAGGCTCTGTGTGTATCCAAGTCCCGTCATCGCTTACGGTAAGTGCAGCTACGACGAGCTTCCAGTGACGTAACAGAGAGCGAAGGAGACGGGGAGGGAGTACGCCCACGTTAGCGTAAAACTTCGTGCGGCATCGTTGTGAGCGTAGTAACCTATTTACCGAAAGGAGCGTCTCTCTATGTACGCGTCACGGGTCTATGTACACTCTCCGCTCCTCCGGCCGACGCCCACTTCGCCTCGCCTGTTGCAGGAGGCGGCCATGTATCACATATCGCTGTCTCGCCGTGACAGGGCTACTCTTTCGCTCGACTCGACTTTAAGCAGTGACGTCACACAGATATTACGTATACGTCAATGGCTCATCCATCGGCCGGGGGCCTCCAGCCGCGATTACGACTGCGACTACGACCAGCGAGCGTACAGCTGCTGTGACTCTGTGACACTGCCCAGGAAATCGGCGTGTCCGCTTGCCGGCGTCATCAATCCGGATTCGATGCGGCTCACAGCGTCTCCAATTGGGCCAACACGTGTCGTCGTGGGGCCTGCCGCCATTAGTTGACACTATAACCCAATACTGGCACAGTCATAGTCTCTATATCTCTGTGTCTGTATCGGCGGTCCGCTGCAATTAGCCCAAAAAGCGAGCTTCTCTGTTTGGCATTTACAAGCCAAGTTTTGGGAAGATGACTCGAATACTGAGTGCTCTGGGAGGGGAACCTCTTAGAATCTATATATATATATTGCTTATATACCTAAAACTCCATTTACTCTATATCTGCACCTCTAGGGGAATATTTTAACAAAATAGTATAAGATGCTGATGAGGATTGTTGGCACTATTCGAAACATCTTTTAAACAGTATACAGCTAAGCTCTCTCTGTTTACCTAGACTTCTAGGGGTTTACCTTTACATAAATAATAAAAGCAACTGATGAGGATTGATGGCAACCTTCGAAACACCCTAAAAATATTCATATCCCTCCAGTGAGTCTTAATTCCAACTCGGTGGCTATATTGGGATACCTCAAAAGTGCTTGTAACGCTGCAAGTATCAGTGTAACAATTCAATTACCTCTGGAAGAGTACATCATTTATTATTGTAGAGTAATTCGATTTGCTTTCACGCCAGTTCCTAGGTGAAACCGAAACACCCCTGGAGCCGCACAATCACGGAGTATAGGAGTAATGGCTGAGGACGTCATGACAATTCATTTCACACTTTTTGGCGCAATTTTCAGATGGCAAGCGGAACGAAGTTGTGTGTTCCTTTTTTGTTTGGGGGAAAGTCAGGAAAGTCGGAACAAAGGCGTGGGCACTGCCAGGACGAGGACGAGCACGAAGACGAGGACGAGGACGAGGACGAGAGCGAGGTCGAAGTGCCTTGCCTTTGATCTGAGTAATTGGGTTACCAGGACAGCGCCAGCACCGCCCCTCTCCCCGAATCCCACTCACTCTCTCCTTCCATGTTGTGGGTGCTGTGGGTGTTGCTGGTGTTTTCGTGTGGGTTTAGAGGTCAGGCTGGTGGGCGGTTGCCGCCACACTCAAGGGCCAGAAATGCCAGCTGAGAGGGCAGCTCGGTGTCCAGGTCGGGCGACAGTTTGACATTATGTTATATCCCCAGGCGCCCCGATCCGTAAATGGCAATTGAATTAGCGCCGGGAGGATGCAACTGCATTGCAGGATGACATTCAATGGTTATTGAATGGATTCATCGCATGAGCCTTTGACTAACCTAAGCCCAAGCGGGAATTATGCACTCCATCTGAATGCAAAAATAAGGTATATAAGGTATATATAAGCTGGTAATATAGGGAATACAAATACGAGATCCTAAAGTGAAACTCTGATCCAAAATACCTTAAGCATTCCTCTTATTAACGAATGAACTTGATGAATGTGGAATGAACACTGGTGGAGAGTCAGGTAAATTACTTGTTTCAAATCAATAAAATAGGACTTATATAGCATAAGTAAGCTATTAGCTATGAAAACATTCCAAGCCTGGAACTATTCATTTCGTGTTCATTTCAAGAAGGTTCATTCTGCCATGGAGCAGCTATTCATCAAGTAATTTACTCAATTCAAATTATTCTTATATTTATTATCCGATTAATAGAACCAAAGTAAGCTTATAAGTTATCTTCCCTTCATAATTTTTGAAAACAACGACTGGCAGAACAATGAACTATTCATTTCGAGTCCCCGGAGGTTCATTCGATACTCGTCCGTCCCTGAGACAGCTATTCATCAGGCAAATGACTCGCTTCAATGTATTTTTCTATTTGAAATCCCGCAGGACTCCCGGCTCCTGCGTGGGCGCCTCCTCGCGGCCTGGCCCTCGGGGCCCAAGTCCATTAGCCCGGCGCCCACGTAGTGGGTGGTGGCTTCGCATATCATTAGTTCCAGCTTCTCTGGAACCCTCGCCCCCGCCGCTCTCGGTATTCCCAATCCTCGCCAGCAGTTTCTTCTGGATTCGCTTCGGTTTCGGTTTCAGTTTCAGTTTCAGTTCGAAACGCGGAGCTGCATTATTTAAGCGCTGCAAGCGGTTCAGCTGCAACTCAGTCAGCGGTCAGCGGCCGCTCGCACTTGAACCCTCGAAAGCGAAACCGAAATTTAAGGCCAGGAATATTCCAAATTTAAATCCGCGAGTTTCGGTGAGCTTCAGTTTCTGCTCTGGCTGTCACCTGGCACGGGCTGCATGGGAAAGGTGAGTCCAGAGCGCACTGTGTGGCGGCCTAGCCTTTGGGCTGAAAGGTCAGAGTTGAGGCCGAGAACATTCCGCAGCGCAAAAGCAAAAACAAAAGCAAAAGCAAAAGCAAAAGCACATGCCGCCGCCTTTCGCCGCCCACTCTCGCACTCGCAAAGGTCACATGTTGTCTGCTTTTTGCATTTTTTGTGCCTCGTTTTTTCCTCTTTTGGCGCTGAACTTGGCGTTGCACATACACACACACACACACACACACACAGCCTGAATGCAAGCGGAAAAGCAGGGATGCAGAAAGGTTGTGGGCCGAGCAGAGGTACAAAGGGAAAATAGCCCACTTAATACCCGAACTAAATATAGACTGGTAAAAATACATATTTTTTGTCCTACTACTAAGTCAAGAGGCTCTCCCCTTATCAGTTATTAAGTGCAAAAATTAAAAACATATTTAAAAATAATATTAATATTTATATATATATATTTATATATTTATATATTATATTTATTTAATATTTATATATTCACTTTCCTTAACATTTGCTTTTAATTCCCTAAACAAGCCCTGCAATTATGTCCTTTCTGGTCTATCATTTCCCCTATCCAGACTTTGAACTAAGAAAAAGCCTCTGATGATGGCTGCTGGCAACCTCCCAAACATCCCAGCCTAGGCAGTTCTCTCTTCTAAAAACAAATTACCAAATTATATTAAGTCTACTATTTAATTCGAGAGCCCAGCTTTGCATCCCTGACTGGCCATAAAACACAATAGCTTCGATAGAAAGACCTAGAAGAGGACCCGCATACAGAGGCCCCACGAAGGGGCGACCCCTCGGGCCGACGCCACTGTTGCTCCGTCAGAGACGAGCAAACATTTTCGCTACGACGCAATTGGAAAACATATTCATGCAATCATCAATTGCGCTTTGGCCGGCGGAACAAAAAACACACACACACCAACACACAGAAGCTAAAGGGGAAGCACAACTAGAAGGAGGTATATACGTACTTAGAACGGGGAGGTCAACACCGAACTGGGGATGACCTTCAATGGGGAATTGTTATTATTATTAATATAAATATTACACAAGGAATTAAATATTTGGGACACTTCTTTCCCACATAAACGGAGAGTTACCCTAGCCATGTCCGTCTGTCCGTCTGTCCGTCTGTCCGTCTGTCCGTCTGTACGGTGTCCGTATGTCCGAATAAACACCTAGAACTCAGAGACAACAAGAGCTAGAGCTACCAAATTTGGTATCCACCTTCTTATAGGTTGCACACAGATCAAGCCCACTATAGCCCATAAAAATAATAAAAATTTAATTTTTAAAGCTGTAAAATATCAATTATATATTTCATAATATTACATTTAACAATTTGACATTAATTACAATCTAAAATTAATAAAAAACTAGATACCTATAATCCCTAGATATACTAAATTCATCTCTATAAATCTTGGCTCTTACTCTAGATCGTTTGGGTTCCGAAATTGATATGAGGCAAGTTCCAGCTGATCTCTGTGATCTCTATATATTTGTGAAAAGTGGAGCTCTTAAATTATTTAAGAGTTATCTAAGCTTACTTAAGTGTGTGTGTGTAGCTTATGCATATGGAAATATGGTGATAATTCAGCCACACTTCTGTCTAACTGTGACGATCGTGGAGAAGCTTTAAGCCCTGTCACGGTCGCCATAAAATAGCCATATAAGCGGCCTGGCTGGAAGAGTGTGCCGAGTGCCATGTACCGTGTGCCATGTGCCGTGTACCGTGTACCGTGTACCCTGTACCGTGTACCGTGTACCCTGTACCCTGTACCGTGTACCGGAACCAATATATGGTGCACTTGTCGTGTTGCACGTGAAATGGGAACGTGGGAACGAGTGCTGAACTGCCGAGCGACAATCGCCGGCGAGGCGCCACCTGGAAATTATTTATTGTTTAAGCCGCAGTCACCTGTTTGGCCCTGCGCCACCGCCCCCCTCCCCCTCTGCCCGTGGAGAAGGCGAAGCGTTTAGAATTTATTAACACGCCGTTATGGGTGAAGTTCTGTTTTCGCCTGCTCCTAGTTTCCCTTAGTTTTCCTTTTAGTTCTGTGTTTTAATTGACCATTGCAAATTCGTTTGGCGCCAATTCCATTTTCACGCCGCCTGGGCGCCACACGAGGCGTATGCGCAATCTGCATACACCGCGCGAAAAGGAGGCGGGGCTGGGGCGGAACTCTCTCGCTGATTTGCCTCTGGCTTTCCCATTTTCCCATTTCATTCTTCTTTTTGTATTTTATTTGTTTGTCGTGTGCGCGCGCGGGTGTTAATTAAATTATGGCCTTTAATTCAATTGTTTCTGTGCCCGGCCCATGTGCATTAATTTATAATCGAATTTGATCAAAAATTCAGGGGGGGAATAGACAGAACTATATTAATTTCTGGTGTGACTGGATAGATGAAATATGACCCTAATGGCTGTACCTTTCATGCAAAGCATAGAGCAGTTCTTAACCTATTAGTAACTGTTCCAATACAACACAAATTAAAGGGTATTTATGCTAAGATATTCGAGGCCTAAACTCTTGCCATTAATAGCTCTTCCGAGTCATGACCTTCTGGCCCTGCTGGCCCTGCTGCCCCTGCCCTGGAGCAAATTCCATGCAAATGGCCCGAAGAACTATAAATATTCAGAGATGCCTCGCAGGGTGGCGCCTGGCGGGCACTGAGAATAATATTTAAAGGGCAAAATATGCAGGAAAATCCGCGCTACTGGCGAGTGTACAAAATGCAGACCCCCCTCTCAATTATGTTGATTAAAATGAAATATTTCTCTGCCTAGGCCCCGACCAGAGTTGGCTAATAAATTAAGCAAATTGAGGACGGATCGGTCGGGTCCATTGATGTGTAACTCTGGGATACCACAGCCTCAGCGGCTCTTATTAATGGCCGGACTTAGTGACAACTAAATGAGTGCTAAGAGGGGGTCCAAACCGGTTCGCAGGGGGCTCTGCAGCGGGGGAAGCCCAGCAATTAAACGCGACCAGCCCGAAACAGGTGAACAAAGCGACTGGCGACTGGCGACTGGCGACTCACCGAAAAAAACACTGAAAACCCAAAACTGAGATCTCTCGATCTCCGTGGATCCCTATTTCCAAGGGGGGGCTCCGGGGCCACGTATTTCTCCGCTAATGATTCGGTCTTGTGTGAGATCGGTCTCTGGAATGCCTCAAAACTAACACTGGGGACCGAAACGGAAATCCATAAGCAGAAATCAAACAGAGATCGAGTTGGGATTTTTGAGAAATGAATTTTTTATGCTAAGTATTATTTGGTCAGCAGCAGCGGCTACAGCGGCTACAGCGGCTACAGATAAAAATAATGAGTATGCAAATGCGGAGATTCAGAGAATAACTTGGCTGTATTGGCTGTATTGGCATATCCCCCTCGATTCGGTTTTTTAGGCGACATTGTGTCTCGCCGGACCTCCGATGCCAGCGGCTGCCCATTAAAAATGCTAATTTCCCAAATATGTGTGTCTTCTTCTTGGCTGAAAGCAAAAAGCAAAATTAACAAACGAATTAGCCAGAAAATGCTAAAAGCAGAAGGCAGAAAACAAAACGAAAACTTCGTAAAACAAACTATGCAAAAAATATACACAACAACTTGAGTTAACTTTGATTATTGATTTAGGATCGGCTGAAACCGTTTCTTTGAATTCGCAACTTCAAATTGGCCCCAAGTTGAACCAGTTAAAAGTTTTAGGAAGACAGTTTCTAAAACAAGTAAGGAAGCCTCAGAAGAGTGCGTTTTTTTGTTATTTTTATGGGTGATGGCCCCATGTCAAAATAAGCCTAATCTGCGTGCAAATTATAGGAATGCTGTCACCAATTTTGGAAGCTCTAGCTCTTATAGTCTCTGAGATCTGGGTGTTTGTCCGTATAAACGGACACACGGACACACGGACAAACGGACAGGGCTGAATCGGCTCACCTGGTCACACCGAGCAGGAGTATGTACACTTTATGGGCGGGAGATTTCCCCTACGTTCTGTAACATATGCTTTATCATAGGCTAGCACTAAGTTTTAGACAATATTTAAAAATCCCATTAAACATTAAACTAAGACTGGGTAATATATTTTATATTTTTTAAACCTTGATACCTAAAATCATTTTGCCACAAATATAAACCCTCTTGAGATCCCTTCAAGTTTGGCCAAAAATAAAAACATTTTATTTTTAACCGCAATTTAGTTGATTTCGACCGCCCAAGTAGCTGCTTTATCTTATCGTTAGTGAGATTACAAACTATATTCGTCACATAGATTATGGAATTCAGTAAAAATTCAGCATTTAAACAAACAATAAAGCAAACTAAGAAGAGCATGGAAAACTATAAAAAAAAATAATAAAATAAACAAATAATTATAATAACAATGATACAAAAATATTGGATAGCCCAACCATAAAAAACTGAATGGGAAACCCAAGATTAAGATTAATATCTATATAGTTTCGCATTTTAAACTTTTTATTTTAATTAATATTGTTTATTTAATATTTTATTTCCCAACAATACTTTAAATAATTTAGAATTCTTTTATATATTTTTTATTTTAATATTTTCCAACAATATTTTAAAAGTTCTTTAATGCAAAAAGTCTGTTAACTTATAAACATGTAATTAATAACAAAATGTCTAGCTAAAATGCCTGCCTAAAAAGAAAACTAATAAAACAAGAAGAAAATTTCGGAAAAACCCCTAAAAGAAAAAAACAAGCACAACAATAACAAATAAAAAAACTCCACTCGGAAAATTCTAAGCCAAAACATTGCAGAAGCATCAGCAAAGGTAGGAGAGAGAGAGATGTAGAGAGGGAGGAAAACAACAACGGGAAGGGGAAAAACTCGATGACGAAACAGCGTCAGCGGCGCTGGCGACGCTGGCAGAGGAGCAGCAGCGCAGCAGCAGCAGCAGCGACTGCAGTCCTCAGCGTGCTTCCTTCGCTCCTCTTCGCTACCCAACCCTCAATTTGTTTTGTTTTCGCTGCGTCTCGCTCTCGCAGCCGACGAGCATGGCGCGCGGCTTGGGTTTCGTAGTAAAAACGTAAAAACGAGAACGAGAGCAACAGACGACGGCGACAGACAAGTGAATTTCCACTCACTCGCACACACACTCGCAAACGAAAAAGGCGCGCGAACGTAGGGAAACCAAAACAGGGAACGCTTGGGAAGCCGTGGAACTAAGCGATCGCAATGAATTGTGGACTCCAATTGTGGATGGTATTTCACGGGGTTGAACTTAAGAGCGCGGATCAACGAACGATCGTAGTGTAGAGAAAGAGAGCGGAGGGGGCGGCGGCGGCAGTTCCAAATAGTTCAAATTCCAGCAAATGCACATAATTAGGGGAACAGAAAGAGAGGCATAGAGCGGTGCGGAGGAGACACAAACAAACCGTTAGATGTTTCAAACACGAAACTTCGCGAAGTACTTTGGGTTTTTAGGGGGAGCGGGGCACTGACTCACCATTGTTGTTGATGTCTTCGCAGAAAGATCTTCGAAAGACCAAAAAAAGCACTGCAGTTCGAAGAAATTACAAAAAGTAGATGAAATGGAAAACAAGTGCGTCACAAGTGGCTCATAAATAATTGATGGGCGGGTGGTGGCAGCGGAGGAGGACAAGTTGGAGAAACGCAAGCAAATACAAAAACGCAAATCGTTTGCCAATTCGCGGCAATAACGGGAACCATGACTTGCAAATCGCAAATCGCACTTTGAATTTTTGCATTTTCTACAGTTTTGCATTTGCGATTTTTCGAAATTCGCTGAAGTGTATACATTTTGCATTTATAACTGTTCCCGCGAAACAATCATTAAAATGAAAGCGCAAAGTGTTGAAATTATGAAAGCATTCTAGAACATTTATTGTTTTCAGGCGATTTAGGCCAAAATAATCACCAAATATGAGAAAATCTTAGAAAAAGTATTATGGTTGTGATATTTTTTGTAAATGAAGTTATTCTCAATACAAAAGTTAGTGGCTTATAATTTGCCTTTAATAATAAAGTTAACAGTACCAAAAATAAACATATCAGGATAACTAAATAATATTAATTAAAAATGAATTATTGTTTGCCTAAATAATTTTGTATAATCTCTACTCCCTTAAATACATTATTATTATATAAAGATAAAATAAAATAAATCACAACACCTAATCCCCATCCCACTTCATGATTTCCCTTTTATAATAACGCTAACAATTCCAAAAATAAACATATCAGGATAACTAAATAATATTAATTAAAAATGAATTATTGTTTGCCTAAATAATTTTGTATAATCTCTACTTCCCTTAAATACATTATTATTTTATAAAGATAAAATAAAATAAATCACAACACCTAATCCCCATCCCACTTCATGATTTCCCTGCCAGCGAAGTGAACAGCTCGAATTTTTGGCGCGAATGGCCCACCCAGAGAGCCCAGTCCCGCCGTTCCGCGTTTCATGCCGCGCCGTTCCGTCGCTCAATCGTTTCGGCGGGCACTCGGGCCAGCGCCAGCACACACAGTTCATTTCAGTTTCGAACGAAGTCAGTTGAATTTCAAACTTCGCTCGGTTCGGTTGGAAGAACGGACGACAGAAATCGACAAATCGCAACCAGTCGAGGAAACCAAAAACACACAACACTAACAGGGTTTTCCTTCGTCTGGCTTTCAGCGCGCGCCAAAAGGAAAAGCGAGCAGCAGCAGCAGTCTTCGTTTTGTGTTTGTTTTTTTCTAACCGTGTTTACGTTCTGCGCTCTCGTGTGTGCGTGTGCGTACGCACTGCAATTACAATTAAAAAGGAAAAACAAAATACATAAAAACATAAAACAATTGTCGTTGTAGTGAAACCACAAGTGAATAAAACAGTTACAAAAACAACAACGCAAAGCAAAGAGATAATTACTGATGAGAAATTATGAGTGAAGAGTGAAGCAATCTGTGTTTTTACCGTTGCCTTTCGCCATCTCCTCAAAGCCGTCTCCTTCTTCTTCGGGAGGGGACTTTTCCGGCCTACCCATGAAATGCAAAAGCTGGTCCAATAAATTCAACAACTTTGTTGTGCGCAGACTGAAGTCCATCAAGGTAAATATTAACCTTAAAAACTTATAAACTAAATGCATAAACATAAAAAATTCAAGACTGCAATTGCCAGCAAAAACAAAAACAAATTGTTAAACTGCAATACCTTCGAAATTAAAGCAAAAAAAAAAATAATTATAAATTTTGAGCAGAGAATAAATGAATAATTCTACAAAAATTTAATTGCTTCCAAAGAATTGTTTATAAAGCAATTGAAAAGGTATCTCGGGAATTAAACAAATTTTTGTAGCAAGACACTAAATATAGATTTAAAAATTATGTAAATTAGCAAAATAAATTTATTTCTTGTTTAATAATAATATTTTTTTGTTTCTTTTTCTTAAATTAAGTATTTTCTGAAATAGTTTTATTCCCAATATTCTCTAAATGTAATAATTCATATAATAGCACTTATATTTAAAAAACGAAAAAGAATATTTTTACTTAATGGTTTCCTAGAGATTACATTTTTTTTTTGTCAAGGGGAATAGTTGTAAAAATACAATAAATCGAATTTTTCATATTATTATGGTTCTTTTTCGTATATTTCATTGTAACGTAATTTGAATAATTATATAAAAAACACTTACGGCTACCATTTTTATAAAGTTCAGATTTAAAAACTTTCCACTGCCAATTTATATATACATAAACAATACCCACGCCTAAAAAACCAAAGATCAAAGTCGTAAAGTGATCAATAAAAATAAAATAAAATTCAGTAGAACAATCGCTTTAAAGTCGGAAAAGAATGATTATATAAATATTTTTGTTTTATTCTTTTTTGTAGTATTATTTATTTTAATGCTGACTGTAAAATTAAACTAAAATATTAAATAGAACCGCTAGTAACCAGAGATAACCGAATTTATTTATATTTATTTAACAACTGCGTTCGTTGCCTCGTGAAAAAAACAAACAAAAGGAAAAAACAACTAAATATAACAATAAAGTAGGGAAACTCTGTTTTAATGTTTTCTTTGTAATTTCTTCTTGTTTACTTTTTTCTTTATTTTTCCTGTTTTTTTATTATTAGCAGAGGAGCTCGGGCAATAATAAATCATTTATTTATTTAATTTTCTCCTTGCCGTAGCGCGCAAAACGTAATCAGCGAAATGTGAAGTTGTTATCCTCCCCTCTAGTGCTCTTCGCTCCTCCCTCTTATTTTCTTCCTTCCTTCCTTCCTCCGTCCGTTGTCTTCTTCCTATCTACCTCTTGACCACTTTTTGCAAACAAAACACAAGAAAAAGCGGGGAAGACGAAGGAGATAAAAAAAACGCAGACGCCTTTCACTTGCATGTCGTCTGTTGCTCAGTTTTGTTGTTATTATTATTACTGTTGTTACACACACACAAACACTCATGTATTTTATAATATTTATTTACATTTGAAGTCGCCGTCGTCGTTTCTCTCTCGCTCTCTCTCTTGTTCCAATTCGGTTTTCCTTGTCCCCCGTTCGTGTTCGCTTTTCACGCAGTTTGTTTTGTCCGCTCTGTTTTGCTGCCGTTTCTTTCACTTCCTCGATTTGTTGTGTGTATTCCTTTTCCCTCCGCCCGCTGCCCCTCCGCCTAGCTTCTCGTTTATTTTTACACAACGCTCGCTCGCTCTCTGTCGCTCTTAGGGGCGCGAAAATTCCTGAAATTCTTTTTTGTCCACATTTTCCAGCGGGAAAAACGAGTTTTTCCAGCAGCGCCGCATTCTTGGGCCCCTTCCTCTCTCCCTTACTTTTGCTCTGCTTCTTGCTTGTTTACAGTTAGGAATGCGGTCGCTCTCTTTTTCAGGCAAAAGAGCGCGAGGTTGCTGCGCTCTTTGCTCTTCGTTAGGATCTTGTGTTCATTTTGTGGATTGGAACTAGTTATGCCTTGGATATTGTTTATTTATAAAAAGTCGCTGGCAAACAATTACAGTGCAACAATTACTCTCTCTCTCTCTGCCAACTGAAAAGTGGCGCGCAACTTGTTCGCCTTGTAAAAAATTGCGACGCCAGCGGCGACGCGACTGCGCTGCTTTGGCCCCATTTAACTTGGCGCTCTCAAGCCGCGAGACAAGACTCACCCTCGGCCGCCACTCTCTCGTATCGTGCTCGGCTCCATTCGGCTGCCGCCTGGTGCTCTCTCTGCGGCTGCTGGCATCATTTGTCACCGCTGTTACGGCCCGTCACTGTTAGGCGAACACTGAAGCTGTTAACTAAAAAGAAGACAATTTTAAGATATGTAATTAATTTTATGTCTTGTATCTTTAAAACGGATTCAGTTTAATTTATGGCTTCATATATGGTCAATAGCTAAAGTATAAGTGTGGCTTGACTAAATTCCGAATTACAGAAGATTGTTCAGACCTCCGATTAACATTGGCGAGAACTAACAGCGGGAGAGAGCGAAAAGCCGAACAACAAACCGACGCCGCATTTTGAGAGCGAAACGAACACCCGACGAGGAAAAGAGAGCGTTGCCTATAAATACAAGTAACGACAGTCCGAACCCAAGTCGGCCGATAAATCCCAAAATTTCAACGAAGGCGGTTGGTTGTGTCGCGGAAAAATTTCAACCGCGGTGTTGGAAAAAAAGGCCTACACATATTCTGTGTGCTTTCAAACCGGACGTTTCGTTCGTTTCGTGCACGCGGCGGCGCTCGTTTAACGCACACACAAACACACACAGGCACGGCCCGCTGGCATTGATATACATATACACATATACGCCCCAAGTTCGTGTGTTCGCCGTCGTTGCGATTAAATAATACTCCACAAAAGGCCAAACAAATTACATAAAAAATCAAATCAAAATACGAGCTAGTAGTTCGTTCTCTCTCCTCGTAACTTGTAACGTGTGTGTTCGTTCGTCGTTGTTCTCCTCCTCCGTGTTGTGTTCACTTCAACCGATTGTTTTCATTAGTCAAATTAATGTTAAAATAATTAAAATTACGAAATATACAACATACAAGTAGGAAAAGTACCAGCCAAGAAGTACCGTTTGCAAAAAAAGAAGAGTTCCTATAAAAGCACAGACACTCACACATACCAACTGAGCCTCGTCTCGTCTCGTTCTTATAAAATTTTCCTACTGCGTCGGAATTATCGTCGTCGTCGCCGTTATTATTGTTATCGTTGTTATTGTTGTTGGTTCCTGGCGAATTTTGTGTGTTTTGTTTCAACAAACATATACTACGTGAGATTATTACTCGAAATTTATTTGTGCAAAAAAAATTAAATAAGAAGCAACCAAAACGAGAGTGTGAAAATCAAATCGAGCAAATAAATAAAATTAAAAGCCCCACACACATACACAGTGACACGCGCAGAGCCGAAAAAAAATACGCGCGCTTTATTGGAGACATATTCTTGTCGGTGTGTGCGGTGTGTATGCTGGTGCTTCCTCTTCTTCTTCCTGCGTGTGCCCATTGGAATTTGTACCCGAATCGCAATTACAACATACACAAACAGAGAGGGGCCATCTCGCTCTCTCGCTCGCATTCTACGCAGCCAGGAGAGTAGAGTTTTGAGAGAGAGGAGAACCGAGTTTTGTAATCGTTGTTCCGTCGTCGTCGATGCCAAAGCGCAGAAACAACGTAAGTATGAGTGGGAGAGCGACTGCTCAGAGTAGAGTGGAGAGAGAGCTTAGAGCGGCGAAGTGCATTTGCATTGTTGTTTTGGTCTCTCTTCACCTCCGTGTGCATTTTCATTCATAAGCGCATTTCACTATTATTTGCCTCGCAAAAAAGCGGAAAGCAGCAGGCCTCGCTTTCGATGACACAAAGGCGGCGCTAAAAATCGAGGAAATCCGCCCGTCCCCCCTACAAAGTTCAAAATTTTCTGTTCCAAAATTCTTGCGCACATTTATAACTTTGGTCTAAAAATATGGACGGAATGCCGACGATGATTCCAATGCAGCAGGTATTGTGTCCGGGGAGAATGGTGGGTTTTTACCGGGCCAGGAATATGCAAAACATGTCGCTGGGCTCCCAAAAAAAATTGTATCTATTATCGCCTGATCCGTGCTGTCCCATAAAAATCAAAAAAGTGAGGCCAAGAGCGAGGAGGAGGGGAGAGGGATAGAGGAATGTCCGCGAATTTTTTATTACTCTTGATCCCAGATTTGAACTGCTATCGCTAGTTGGTTTCTCCCATTAATTTCGAGAGAATTTGGATTTTTCGGGAGAAATGCCGCGATCGCGGTAGTGCCAAGATAAAATCTACACTTGGATCAATACCGCGCACTAAGGTTTAAAAAACAAAACACACATGGGTCGTGCTTTAGCAAAGAAATTAACTTGTTCAATAATTTAGAGCTCGTAAACTTCCGCTAGTTATAATATTGAGAGTCAAGGAATATAGTCTGTTCCCTAAAAAAGTAGTTCTAGTTTTGAAAAGCTGAATTCAAGTTTTAATTCAATACAAATTATTAAATAGCTCATATTTTTTCTGGCTGCTTTTGAGGGGCTCGTTTGCCATTCAACAAACAAACCGAAAAATGCTAATGATAGTTTTACCTTTTCGATTTTATGGATCTGCTGTGTGTGGCCTCGCAA
Organism: Drosophila pectinifera; assembly: GCA_008042775.1. Taxonomy (NCBI): domain Eukaryota; kingdom Metazoa; phylum Arthropoda; class Insecta; order Diptera; family Drosophilidae; genus Drosophila; species Drosophila pectinifera. The sequence continues at coordinate 110,432 of VNKC01001102.1, forward strand.
AGCGATTTTCAATTTTAATGTTGTGCCAAAATTATAAAAACATTTTGTGTATATTTAGCGTGTACGCTTTTGGTTTTTCCTTTCGCAATAAGCGTTTGGCCGCCACCACAACACACACCTTGGGATACTCGGATAGATATAGAGACGCCGCCTCTGGCTATTTCTAATCAAATGCCCCGCCGCCGCCTCGTCGGGGTGCATTTTTGCTTTCAATTGGCTGCATTCTGTAGACGAAATCTTATTTATAAATATAAATTGAACACAGAGAGGTGTCCGTGTAGCGTTCTAGGGGACAGAGCGAGGATCGGTGCTGCTGGCTGGCTGGTTGGCTGGCAGCAGAACAGAACGTCCAACGGCGTTGGCCTGGCAATAAAATAGATTAATTTAAATGTCATTTTTGTCTAGACGCCGCAGACGACGAACCGACGACTCCGACACCGACACCGACAAGGAGGAGGCATTGGGCGGGCACAGCGGTTCTCCTCGGTGTTCGCTATGTTTATAGATCGGTTACATATATTCCGTCCCCCACATATGATGCATATATAGGATTTGTATCACCAGATCGGACTCTCGGACCTGGTGTCATCTGGTTTTCCACGCCCACCACTCGCTGTAGCTAGGGGGAACTTTCTCGGTATTCTCCCCCGGCAAATTTTTCCACGACATTTTTATGGGTCCTCTTGGTATCTCCTAGCTATTATTATAATATTCGGCTCGATGCAAATGAGGTCTGCTGATGGTCTCTCTGACGTCGAGATCTGGTTTAAGCCCAAACCCAGCCAATGTAATGGAAACAACACAATACAATTTCGGAATTTTGGGTATTTCCTGTTTTATTCTCTGCTTATGCTTCTGTGTATTTGCTTCTTGCCATTCACCAATGGGTTGACCAGTTTCAGACGCTGACGCAGATCGTCGGCTTAATTAGCCTCGCAGTCGCCGAAAACAAAAACAAAACTGAAAAAAGGCAACAATTTCAAAAAAGTAGGTTGGCAACTTTGCCTTTTTATTCTCTGTGGTGCGTTGAAGCGGCAGAGTTCAAATATTGGAGAATTTTATGTTTATTTTGTTTAGATTGGACTCGTGGGTGTATCTCGGCGGATAGCTCTGAGGTCATGCCTTAACATAGAGAGGGACTTCTCTCCTCTCTCCTCTCTCCTCGAACCCGAACCCGAACCCCAATCCGAATCTCTGAGTCTCTCGGCGCGGCGCCCCGATATCTCTCTGATTTCCATTGGGGTCTCGGTCTGAAAAGTAAACCAACCGCATTCCAATGTGTGTGACGCACATCGGCGGCCCAACAATCAACGACTATTTCCATTGACGAGTGACCAGATAATACACCTGTTTTAGGGTCAGGCCAGGCCCTTGGGGGCCTTCCCCTAGCCAACACACACAGAGCCAGACGATCATCGATCCATTAAAGTGGATAGTGGATCGGACTGCTTTGCTTTGCTCTCTGTTCCCAGGTCAGGTCCCTATAGACTGGAGCCATCATCCATAGATACCTAAGTCTGCTTCCATTTCGTATCTTGATATTTGGCTCTTTGTTGCTCTAAATTTAGCTCCGCCAGCCAGCAGCTGAAACTTTCATTGACGCATTTGCTCACCTTGTTTTTTTTATGGCTTTTTGATTTTTATTCAAATTTTTGTTCGTCTGTTTGGTTAGTTTTATGGTGCAGTGGTTGCTGTGTTGTTGCATAATTAATAATCTCTGAACGCTGAAGCACATTTTGATTATCAGATGGCTGATGGTGATTTTGGCAAGCCCAGCCCGACTTTGATATCTTAAAAGCTAAAGCTAAGGGCCTCAATTCCTTGAGAAATCACGCCACAGAAATTGGTCTCGCTTAATGAAAAACTGGTCAACAAAGAGAAGCACGAGCGGGCGAGCGACGAACGCACGAACGAAAACAAAGGCAAAGTCCAAAAACAGCATAAACTTCTAATAGAAATGTAAACAGGTGGCAATGAACTTTATTATATTTTTATGCTCCAAGTCCTTGAACCCGCCAAAATCACACACAAAAGTAATGCCGAAAACAACAACACGGCAATGAACTTGACGTCAATGGCGGCGCGGCGCGGTGCGGCGCGGAGCGGAGCGGACTTGGACACTGGGCAGACTTGTGTGCCTTTGTGGACCTGTTCTTAAGTTCCGCTTTGTGAGGCCTTCTTTGCCAGCTCTTTTTTTCTGTAGGCTTTTGCGGCTGCGCAGCAGAATTAAATTTATTGCGTGTTCAATTCCTCTTTCTCGATATAAGGCTAGGCAGGCAGGCCCCCTGAGCAATGAGTGCGAGATAATATATAGTTATTGGGATGTATTTAAATCAGATCACATCAATCAGATCTTCTGGGGAATCATCAACCGATGAGCGCAGACTAATTTGTCAGCAGGAATTATAAATTAGCTTGAGCTTCTTAATTGGTATATCTTACTTTGTCATTGTTTTCTCCTCAACTCTCTGAAATAAATAAATTATACAGAAAGTCGTAGCATGTGCAGCCCATATTCTTCAGAAACTGGAATTACCAAGCCACAAAATTAACAATTATAATCAACAATTCGGGACATCGTTTTCTAATTTATTGAGTTGTGCCAAAAAATAAGGCGAATAATCAATGAGCTGTCTCCCTGCATTCTATATCTAATCAATATCTTCCTTTGTTATTTTTTCCAGATTAACGGTACACAGCAGCAGCAGCAACAGCAGCTCCTTCAATCGCCCAGCGGCGCCAGCAGCATTGCAGCGGCCGCCGTTGTCTCAGTCGCAGCCGCCTCGAGCAGCAGCGCCACAAGCTCAGACTGCACTGACAGCAGCAGCAGCAGCAGCCCCAACACCTGCTACAGCACCCACAACAGCATTGAGCTGCAGCAGCAGCAGCAGCAGCAGCAACAGCAACAGCAACAGTTCAACATTGCTGCCTCAACAGCAACAGCGGCGACAGCGGCAACGATGCCGGCTATGGCCAAGGAGAAAGCCTCAGCGCCAGTGTCCTTGAACGAGTCCAACTTCCGGGATATAAAGGATTTCGTAATGGCGTCTACGGCTGCGGCGGCAGCACGTCTGCATGACCAACAGCAGCAGCGACATCACACCTGCGGCTGTGGAGCGGTCTCGGCGCCCGCCGAGAACAACAACAACAGTCGCTACAGCAGCAGCAACAAGTATCTGACAAATGGTGAGTTAGATTAGGTAACTTACCTGAGAATAAGTTAAAAGTGCTCAGCATGTTGCGAGTATCCTTTATCCCTCCATTGAAATTGGCATGAATAGCGTTAATAGAGACACGACACTTGGCAACATGTTGCCGCTGCTGTGATTCCCACTCCGACACTACTGACGCCCTTGCTCTCTTTCTCTCTCGCTTCGCAGGCCACACTTCGCCACTGGCGGCAGCGGTTGCCAGCAACAGTTCGTCGGTGGCCACGACGCCGCAGTGCAGCAAGTTGTGCTGTCTGCAGCAATACCAGTATGGCATGAAGGATCTACTGACCATGCAGAAGGCCTTTAAGCAGCAGGTGGAGCAGCTCAATCAGCAGCAACAACAGCAGCAGCAGCAACAGCAGCAACAACAGCAACAGCAGCAGCAGCAACAACAGCAACAACAAGCACTGAATCCTGCGCCCAGAAGGTCACCAAACGACTTCATCTTTGGCCGTTACATCGGCGAAGGCAGCTTCAGTATGGTTTACCTGGCAGTGGACATCCACTCGCGCCGCGAGTATGCAAGTAAGTACTCAGCACTGTAACCACTTACACGCAGATACCCTAGGTAATGGGTGGGCATTTACTTTCGCTCAGTGTGCCGCCGCCGCCGCCGCCCACAGCATTTGCACGGCATTCGTATGGCCTCTGGTCGGCGCCAGCGCGAGAATGCGGTCGCCACATAGACGCCAATTGTCGGCGGTTGGCGGGTGTGCGTGTGTGTTGTCTAGCTATTGTCGCCGGCCGTAGTAGTAGCTGTTGCCTGTCACCTGCTCGTCTATGTGCGATTATGTACGAAATTAACACACTTGCATATCTCCTCGCTCGCAAAAACAGATTCTCTATCGCCAAGTGCTTGAAAGCATAGGGGGTGCTGTGCCGCCGCATTGATTGTTGGCATAGGCTAGCCAGTCGACAAGGTGGTCAAAGGGGAATTAGTGGGGGGGAGTAAGTTAGTTAGTTAGTTAAAAAAATAAATAGAAAAAAAAAAATTTTAATAAATTAAAATATCGCTTTTTTACTCTCTTGTGGGGTGTTCGGCCAGCAAGAGAGCGCCTTATCAGCACTGTGTAAACCAGCTGGCAGGCGACAAGTTTGTCGCGGACCCTCTGCTGTTGGCAACAACAACTCAGTGGACACTCACGTGACACCCTTATTTTCGTTGTTGTTATTGGTAAAATTTCATCAGTCTGCCAGAACAGAGAGGAGACGCCAACGCAAAGTGCCGGATAATGGCGAGCTAGCTTGCTGTTAGTTTTGTTATCAGTATCAAATGTGATAACAACGGCGCTTTTTTTCATATTTATTTCTGGATTTTAATATGCTTTTGTTTTATTTGGCTGTTGTGTTTTGCCTGTTGTTTATCGATTAAAGTCGACAAAAAAAGAAGGCTGGCTGACGTTAGTTCCTGCCTGTCTGCCAGCTCGCTATCTTGCTCGCACCTGAGATCAGCTGTTTTGTATTGCAATTTCAATTAACGGCAAATAGTGAGCCAAAAAGCAGCTGTTAGCTGTTAGCAATAGCTTTTGTTTTTTCCAACTAGATTTCTAGTTTCATTGTTTCTAGAGGTTAAATACGGCGACAACGCCGACTTATTTTTCTACCTTGTTATTTATTTGTGCTAAGCCAATTTGCTTAAAGATTTTCACTGCTTGCTGCGGGGGCGGGGTGGAAGTATGGCAATGATTTTGCCACAGCAGCAGAAAGACAGCAACAAAAAATATAACAGCAGGGCAAATCAATATGCGAGAGGGAGCAAACGAAAGAGCAAGCAAGATAAAGCGAAACCATAACGGCACGTGTCGCATAAATGCAAACGCCAGCAAAAACACGCACAGCAAAGCCAAAGCAAAGCAAAACAGAGAGGCAGAGGGGGGGAGAAATAACGGCGCGTGGCTATCAGAATGCACTTGCTGCTTGCACAGCCTAAGCTCTCTTGATGGGCAGAGCAGCGGCAGCGTAGCGCTGCAACAGAGCGATGTAGCTAACATCGCTGTTAAGAGAGATTATGTTATTGTCGCTGCGCTGTACACTTTAATTGCATTTAAAACGAATCGCAATAATAACAAAGTCAAGTTGTTGTTTAAAAATAGAGAAGCACAAACAACGCACACAAACACTCGAGCACTCAGGTCGTAAAAAGTTTTCCCCTCCTAACAGCTCCGTCTCTTTTCCTCTGCGAAAATTGATAAACAATTTGAATATACACGAAATTATTTTGCACTTCTGACTTTGAATCTATGTTGTTGTTGCTGCTGCACTAAATTCGGGCAAAATATTGACAAACGTTCTTTTTTGCAATTGAGATGTAATGTTAGTTAGTTTGAAGGTCAACGCGCTGTGCTGTTTTTGTTGCTTTTGCCGAATCGAATGAGTTTTGCAGCAAGCAACAATTGTCTGGCAGCTGCGCACTCCCACACGCACACGCACCTCCACCTCCCACTAGCGTGTTCACTCACACTCACAAGCACACTCACGATGAACGCAGCAGTTTTCACATTCGTTTTTCGCCCCGTCTCCCTTACACTGCTCTCGCACTTTGGCTTTGTTTTTATTATTGTTGTTGTTGCCTACCATTTTCAATGACGACAGCGCGCGGCGGCGTCTATTTGACGCCATACGAAATACGAAATTGGGGTTTAGGCTTTTCACCCATTGCCTGCGCAAGCTATTTCATCATCTTTGGCAACAATAGCAACATTGAGAAGTGCTTACCCTTACCTGGATACTCCACGCAATGGAAAGATTTTTCTTAACCAACACGTGCTCTGTCGACATTGCCGTTGCAGTCGCTGCAGATAATCCTCCGCGCAGTCGTCTGTGACTTAAGAAAGAGATGGGGAGAGTAGCAGCAGCAGCAGCAGCTGTTGATTTCCTGGAATTGCTCTCACACAGAAAATAATATGGAGGCTGCTGTATAGTAGAGTGGGATGGCCAGATATAGACAGATACACAGTTATTATTATTGTTGTTTCTGCTGCTGCTGCTTTTGCACCCACGCAGCGCGCGATTAGGTTGCAACTTGTTGAGTGGAGACAACAGTGGACACTGCTTTGTTGAGATATTTTGAATAACTGTTAGGTACTTGGAGAATATAGAGATGTAATTATCAGGGATTTTAGTACTTTCATTAACAATATAGTATTTTAATTATGTTTATTACTTATATTATTAATTTAAGTATGCTTTGAAGTAAAATCTCCACAGGACTCGGCTTGGCAGACCCAAAATTCTTTTATTTCTTGCTTGCCTAATGGGTTTTTAAACATTTTCCAAGTACAGTGGGACCCTGCCACCCTTTTTTTTCTGTCGGCCACTGAACTCTCGAACTCGTTTCTCATTTTTCAGTTCCCAGTTTCTCGACTTCAGTTTTTCGATCCAGTTGCAGACTCTTTCCTTTGGGGGTTGATGTGCTCGGCGGTGTCTGGTATTTTCTTGGCATATTTACCTTTGTGCCCGCTCCTTGGGCCCTGCCCTCGTCTTGTGCATTTATACGCTCTTTGCCATCGTGTTATTTTTAATTACACATTTATTTTTGGACAGCAGCTGCTGCTGCGCAGTCGCAGCTGGCTGAGGCCGAGGCAGAGTAGCCAGCCAGCCGCTCCTCTAGGGGGTTCTTTTTCTTGTGTTTTTTACTTCATATTTTTTACACAGAGCCCCGTAATACGATATCGGACATGGAAATTGGGTCATTCAACTCAATCCTTCCTTTCCACCTCTTCCCCCGGGCCGAATCATAAGTCCCAGCTTTTTGCACCTTGCTTCCTTGTTTCTTGTTGTTTTTTTTAATGGTTGCACCAGCTGTTGCGGGGGAGTGGGTCCCAGGCTAGGTGGTTCCTGCACGTGCCAAGGACATTTGGCGGGCTGTCTTGTGTGTCGGAGCGGCCGCCCGACGGTTTATGGCCGAAATTAAATAGCGCCAGGAAGTCGGCCAGGAAGAAACGAGAGCAGGAGCCGCCCGCCAGCCAAAAGGGAAGATGTGCGAAGACTCGCAATGTTTTTGCTCTTGTTATTGTTTTTTATTGCACACGCACACACACACACATACAGTGTAACTACTCTGTCTCTCTGTGCGCGCCCAACAGTTGTATTCAAAATCCTTTGCGTGCAGTCAATATGTCGCCAAAGCCAAGTCCATAGGATATACTATATAGTATAATGCCGCTCCGAGAGCTCCAAGAGGGCAATAAACTTTTGCTATCCGAGCAACCATAATAACAATAAAAAGAGGCACACACACAACCATAAAAGCAACTGCAAAAGCAACAGAAGTGATTATGACTCAGGATTACAGTGATGCCAGGATATAAGGGAAGACGTCTAGTGCTCCCACCATGAACTATGCTTGCACTCTCACTAAAAAGTTAGATATGGAATAACTCAAATTCAACCCGTTAATCTCTAAAGGTCTCTTTTCAGGAGCCACCACTGTACTTGGTAGCCCCCCTCCCAGGCCCTTTGTTCTCGTTCTCCTCCGCTTTTCGGGGCTCGGGGTCTCTGTGCTTACCTGGGTGGATTTTTCATTGGACGACGCGTCCCCCTGGTCACATTTCTGACACAGCTGCCTCCTATTCCGTAGTATCGTCTCTATTTAGGTCCCTTTTTCTCTCCTTCTCTTCTAGTGCTTTTTTGGGTCCCCATTTTTTTCTCTCTTTGGTAGCATATTCAAATGAGCTGTGGCAAAGCGTCCCCGCGTGTTACGTCATTGAGCTTTCGCTTACGGTGGCCAATTAATGAAATTGAAACAGACAGCAACAGTGAAGCTACAGATGAAATTGGCGTATGACATATTATACTTACTAGGCCTTATATCGTGTACCAATGTGCGGGGGCTGGTTTCCCCAAACTTGGATCAATCTCACCTGGTGGTCGTATATTTATAGACAATGTGATGACTTCTCGTTTGAGAAGGGGAATGCGATCTCTATAAGTAGTCTCCCTAATCACGAAATTGTTTCGTTGGGGACTTCAGATTCCTACTTCCTCCTCTACAAAAACAAAACCTACACATCAGCGAATAGAAAATACCGTGCGCTCAGACCTTGAAATGCAATGGCTCTGTCTCTCTCTATCTCCCTCTCCCTACCAACGGCCTTGCACGGAGAAAAATAACGCAAATCTAAGCCTCGCTTTCGAGCTACGCTCTTTGGGGGAGCATCTATCTATCATCTCTCTAGCTCGCTCTTGCTCGCTTCTCCTGGAATGCTAGTTTTGTACAGTTTATATATGTTTTGCCTCATTTTGGTCGTTGGCCTCCAGCTTCCTCCATCAAACCACAACAACTACAATTGCAACTTCAATGAGAGGTTGCAGGCAGCTTCTTCATTTGGGTTTATTTATAGAATTGCTTGCTGGCTGGCTAGCTAGCTAGCCCTGTCTCTGTCTAGCGCAGCAGCACTGCTTTATCGACTCGGTCAAAATGACTTGTTGGTTATTTTTATGGCTACAACAACAATTCATTGCAGTCTGTTCTCTCGCTCATTCACTGCCTTGCCATTCTAAAACCCGTTGGATGGCATTCCTTTGTGCCAAAGCGCGCGTGTTGCAGCAACAAGTTGCACTCTGGATGCATTCGTTGTTTTTCTCCCTCTCTTCCTTCCTCTCTCTGTCTCTCGCTCACTGATTGCGTGTTTCTGTTTATTTATTTATTTTTTTGGTGGCTCTGCTTTGCTTAGCCTTTGATAAGCTTTATTTTCCGTCGTTATAGCAAAAATACGCGACAGCGGAAAATTTTTCATCGCTTGCACATTAACTTTTGTTATGACGAAATAAGTAAAATGTGGACAGGCAAAGGTTTTTGAGCTGGGCACACTAAACCCCTTAGTAGCTGAGCTGGTAACACTCGACGAAGAGTACCGCTACTTTTAACGGGGCAACACATGCAAAGTTGGAAACTCTAAACCACAAGTACAGCTTTTAAAGCCGAGCTGGTCACACTAGACCAAAAGAACCTCTAGATCTTTGGCGGGAAAAAGGCCGAGCTGGCAACCCCTAAAAGCGCTCCACAGAGAGTTTTGGGCAAATATTTATGCTGAGGCGGCGAATTTTGAGTTTCTTTTTGCTCTTCTTTGCCTTCTCATCTGCAGCTGGTTGTGCCTGCCCGCCTGTTTATTTATGTGTGTTTACTTTCGGTGATGTTTTTGTTGTTGCACATGCTGCAAGGCAAAAAAAATAATAATGATACAGAAACAGAAAAAGGCGGCACCAAGTTCAAGGCTACGCTTATCAGCGGGCCATTAAACCTAACAAAAAGCGTAAAAAAAAGAAATTAAAAATTCGAAAAATATCAGAGTAGAGCGTCGCCGCGCGAGTGAATAAATAATGTGACTTTTTCAATTAAAGCGGAGAAAAAGGCCAAACATGCATGCAAACACACAACAACGAGTAACAGTAAATAGGAAAGAGGGAAAAAAGGAAAGTAGCCTAGAGACCGAATGCTCCGCTTAACGCGCTTTCGATTCCATTTCATTCCAATCAGATCAGAGAGCGATAATCACACTCCCACATACAAGCACACACACAGACAGAAAGAAGTTTTTATTTGCGCAACAACATTTTTGAAGGTCAATTTTATTTTTACGCACTTTTTGCGCTTTTCTAGCCGCCTGGGAATGGGAAATTTAAAACGCATAAAAAACATTTTCGCTATTTTTTCTTTTTTCGCTTTTTTGATTTCTCGATTATTTGTTGTTGTAGCTGCTAGCTTTTACCGTGCTTTTTGTTAATCTCTTAATTGCTGTGTTTTGTTTTTCCTCTTTGTGTTTATTTTGTTGCCACTCGACCGACGACTTATCGCCCCCCGATGTTTTTTAGACTAGATTTCGATTTTATTTTCATTTTTTTATACACCCGATACCCAACAGGGTGCACGGGTATTATCACTTAGATGGCAACATAAAGTGCTTAACTGTGATCTATACTTGTCCGTAAGTCCGTTTGTCCGTCTGTTACTGACACACCAAGAGATCTCGGTGATCTTCTAGAGCTAGAGCTCCCAAAGTTGGTGACAACCTCCTTCAAGGCTGCTTGCATATCAAATGAAACAAACAGAAACGCTTGCTGCCTTAGTTCACAGTGCCCGGTATCCAGACCGGGTACCTCATGGTCGAGCACACTGAACTGTAGCTTTCTTACTTGTTTTTATTTTTTACGGATCGCCTCGAATCGGATGGGATCGGATCGGATCGGTTCCCCGCGCCTCTCCCACGAAATAGTTGTGTTGCCAAAGCGTATTGTTTTGATCTTGATACGGAGAAGTCGGGAAAAAACAGAAAAAAACGACGGCGAGAAATGCAAAATTATCTTGAAATTTATTTTCGCCTATAGATTTGTGATTGGACTGCTGCCGCCGCCGCCCGTAGTATACAATGTGGGCAGCAGATATAGTTGGGGCTAATTTATTATTTTTAGCCCTGTTTTTGTGATTTTCCGCTGCGATTGTCAATCAAAAAGCAGAAAACAAAAAACTTGGGGAAAACAAATCAAGCGCGAATTACACTGTAAACGTAAACACACTTGACGAAAGCAGAAACAAAAGCGAAACTAACTGATAAGCGGTCATAACTCCTCGCCTCTTAATCACCGTTAACGACGACGTCTGGCGGTGTGAGTGAGTGGTGGGGTGAGAGGGAAAGGGACACCCAGGGCTTGAGCCCGAAAAACCGTTTCGCATGGCTCATCATATTTCTGTCCCACTCCTTGCTTGCTTACTTTCCTCTCTCTACCTCGGCCGCCGCCTTCCCTTAGTTCCAGTTCAACAACCAGTTTAGAATTTCTTCAACTTTGCTCTCTCGCTCAAAGCTCTGGTGGGAAAGGGACAGTGAGAGACAAAGAGACAGGGGGGATCGCTTCAGAAACAAGTTCCCAAGCGCGCTCGCTTTCGTTTGTGTCTCGTTGTTAATTTAGCAATTTGAGCAGAATTCCTCCTTCATTTTCGCTACTAACTATCCTATCCTCTCGCTTGCTCGCTCATGGGCGCCGCTGCCGCTGCATTCATTTCAATAAATCACAATGTCGCGAGCTGGAGAGAGAGCACTAGAAGTGCTCTTGAGCTACTCTCCAGCCCACAAAGCGGTTGCAAGCCAGTACAATTCCCTTTGGGCTCACACACGTCCAATTGGACTTGGACAAACTTGTCGCCTGAGCGCCCCAAACTTTGTCTATCGCCCTGTATGGGAGTGTGCTAGTGTGTTTGTTTGTGTGCTGTTTTTATTATTCTCACGCGTACATTCTGTGTGCTTATATGTCGCATTTTTAATTAGATTTATTTAATGCTCCCTTGCATTGGTATTTGTCGTTGCCGTTTGCCAAGAGCGGTTCCCGCAAGCAAAATTTGGTTTTTGTCATTGACTTGCCCGAACAGCTGTTTCCTGCTGTTGCTGAGCAACAGTCTTAGTTTAAAGTCTGGTTTAAAAGTTATCGTTGTCGAAAGTCGTCCTAGCAGTGCACTGGGAGAAACTGAGGAGGACACAATTTTTAAATCCTTTTTCTCGTTACTAATCATCTTTCCTTATTTTTCTCTTGCAGTCAAAGTATGCGAAAAGCGGTTAATCCTACGCGAACGAAAACAGGACTACATCAAGCGGGAGCGCGAGGTGATGCACATGATGACCAATGTGCCGGGCTTCGTGAACCTGTCCTGCACGTTCCAGGACCAGCGCTCCCTCTACTTTGTGATGACCTATGCCCGCAAGGGTGACCTCCTGCCGTACATCAATCGCGTTGGCAGCTTCGATGTGGCCTGCACCCGTCACTATGCCGCCGAGCTGCTGCTGGCCTGCGAGCAGATGCATCGCCGCAACGTGGTGCATCGCGACCTCAAGCCGGAGAACATCCTGCTGGACGAGGACATGCACACGCTGATCGCTGACTTCGGTTCCGCCAAGGTGATGACGTACGAAGAACGCCTGCTGGCCACCGAGCACTGTTCGGAGCAGCGCCGCAGTCACTCGGACGAGGATGACGAGGACAGCGATCGGCTGGACAATGAGGATGATGAGTACTATGATCGCGACTCGGAAGAGCTAGACGACGGCGATGAGGACGTTGTCCAGCAGCAGCAGGACGAGATGGACTCGCCGCGCCATCGCCAGAGGCGTTACAATCGACGCCGCAAGGGCAGCTTCGTCGGCACCGCCCAGTACGTTTCGCCGGAGGTGCTCCAGAATGGACCCATTACACCGGCGGCTGACCTCTGGGCTTTGGGCTGCATTATCTACCAGATGATCTCCGGCTTACCGCCATTCCGAGGCAGCAACGACTACGTCATCTTCAAGGAGATCCTCGACTGTGCGGTGGACTTCCCGCAGGGCTTCGACAAGGACGCCGAGGATCTGGTGCGCAAGCTTCTGCAGATCGATCCGCGTGACCGCCTGGGAGCCCAGGACGAGTTCGGCTACTACGAGAGCATCCGCGCCCATCCCTTCTTTGCCGGCGTCGACTGGCAGACAGTGCGCCAACAGACCCCGCCACCCATCTATCCCTACCTGCCGGGCGTCAGCCAGGACGAGGACTTCCGTTCCAGCTACAGTGTGCCCGGAGACTTGGAGCCGGGCCTAGACGAGCGTCAGATCTCGCGGCTTCTCAGCGCCGAACTGGGCGTGGGCAGCAGCGTGGCCATGCCCGCCAAGCGATCGACAGCGAAGAGTAAGTTTCTGACTCTGCTCCTCCTGAGGTTCTTTTACTTACTTAATCCCTTTCTCCAGACTCCTTCGACCTGAGCGATGCCGAGAAGCTGCAGCGACTAGAGCAGCAAAAGACTGACAAGTGGCATGTGTTTGCCGATGGCGAGGTTATTCTCAAGAAGGGCTTCGTGAACAAGCGCAAGGGCCTGTTCGCCCGCAAGCGTATGCTCCTGCTAACCACCGGACCCCGTCTTATCTACATTGATCCCGTACAGATGATCAAGAAGGGGGAGATCCCCTGGAGTCCCGAGCTGAGGGCCGAGTACAAGAACTTCAAGATCTTCTTTGTTCACACGGTAAGTGTCCAACCAGGAAGGGGGTAACTTAAATAGAAATAGAAGGGGTGACAGAGGGTTTAATGAACCGCTGACATCACCTAGCTGGCTCCGTCTCAGTCTCCAGTCCGCACACCCACTTAAAAGCCATTCGAGCAAGCGTCGGCAAACATTTTATGGCCCCGACACGTGTTGGCTATGAAAACAAATGAAATGCGGCGACATTGAAAACTGCACACGCAAATAGAAATAAAAACCTGAAAATCTGAAACTTGTCGAATGCCAAACCCAACTAATCACCCCTTTCTTTTGACTTGCAGCCAAATCGCACCTACTACCTGGACGATCCCGAGGGCTATGCCATTCATTGGTCAGAGGCCATTGAGAATATGCGCAAGTTGACCTACGGCGACGCCACCACCTCCTCCACAACCTCCACCTCAGCAGCATCCTGCTCGAGCGGCAGCAGCAATAGTTTGGCTGTCGCCAACTCGAATTCCTCCTCCGCCGCAGCCGCCTCCTCGAGCAGTTCGCCGACAGCGCAACGCAGCTCGCCGGTTAATGCGCCGGCGGCGGCGACGGCGACGGCAGACAACCGGACACTGGGCAGCAGCAGAAGCAGAACAGGGACGTCGCCGAGCAAGAAGACGGCGTCGAAGTGAATGCAACTCTAGTTTTAGCAAAAGTGAAATTAAATCCTAATTTAGTTGAAATTTAGTGCAAAAGCGAAGGCGTAGGACTAGGATTTAGACGTAAGCGTAGCAGTATGAGTAGGAGTAGGTGATGAAGGAGGAGCTATTGAATGCGTATCTAGTGCTAATTAGAACCCAATTTTCTGTTTATCGTTTATACAAATTGTGCTTAGGGCAGAGAATACATACTACATACACTACATACACTAATCTAACGCTAAGTAAATCCAATTTAAAATCTAAATTAAATATTTATATATGCAGCATACATAAATAAATACAAATATATTCGTATTTAGTGCGTAGTTAGTCACAATTTAAAATTACCGAATTACTAGAATCACAGACGGATGGATGGAACTAATTAAACCTAAACTAATTGTAATTAAAAAGCAAGAAAGCGAAAGCGAAAGCAAGGCCGTATTTAATTTTGTGAATTACTAGGAAAAATGTGTGTGGAAAACTGTAATATAAAATGGAATATGACGATTGTGTGTTTCCTCCTGTGTGTTTATATATATTATGGTGCAAAACGAATGTAAATTTTTGTAAACAACTGTAACTATTGTAAATCCAACTATTTATATACCTAGATTTATGTGCTGTACATTAGCTATGGCTATATCTATGCGCACGGCAACAAAAGAGCCTATAAAACAAGAAAGTAAGCAAGGATGTAAGGAAAAGAAGGAGCTTTCTAGTTAATTCTAATTCTAAAAATTGTACGCTAATTATTATCATTATTATAAATCATTGTCATTATTTTCTTTTTTTGTCTTTTGCTTTTGCGTTTTCGTTTTCGTTTTCGTCTACCTATTTGCCCTATAAAGAAATGTATAAGACTTGAGCTAACTCTAATTGCAAAACCCTAATTGAAAGAACGAATTTCGAATTTGATTTAATTATTATTTAGTTTAGAGCCGTTAAAAAGATTTCCAACCACAAGTCTTATATATATAGATCTAAGACTTAGACTGGGGAAAAGTTTCTAAAACTCGCGCGCGTATTAGTTAAATTCTGTAATTGTCGTAAGTTGAGAGCGCCCACTACTAGACCATCCCCATCTCCCCTATATGTTTACCACTAGCTCTTAAGTAGAGTTACTAAACGGAGAACGTTGAAAGAAAGCAAAAAATACATAAATGTACATACATATCGCCCTACGGGGCGTGGCAGCGGCTTGCAGCTAGCAGTTAGCAGTCGATACATAAATCTAAATCTAAATTGTTTTGTAACTCCTAAGTAAATTATTTTTGCTAACCATTAAGTAAATTAAATATAAAGCAAAGTTTATAAAGTTGCAAACAACACACACACACACACCCCCTCCCACACACACTTACATAAGTATACAATTAATTAAATTAAACGAAACTTACGATTTATTACGAGAAGCGGAGGAGAGAAGAGCCACTAATAGTGAGAGAAAAATGTGTAAAATAAATATTTAAACAAATTATATATATACTATATCTATATATGAATAATACCAAGCAGGAGGAAGAGCAGCAAGCTAAGCAAAAGAAATAAACAATATATATACACCCATATATATATATTAATATGCGTAAAAGCATTGGTCAAAAATACAAACAAACAAAACGAGCGAAAAGTGAACGTATCATTACAACAAAAGGAAAAAAAAATTAAAGAGAAAAATACAAAAACATTTTCAAAAACAACAAAATTACCACGAAATTTGTTTTTATTTCCCGATTCTCTTTCAGTTACAAAACCAATTGGCTTAAACAGATCGATTAATTGGTGACAGCACCTTATCTCACCTTAACCCTCGACCCCCTTACCCTTAACCCACTATTACATTCTAGAGCATATAGAAACAGGAGAACTTACCAATAGGTTTCGAAAGGAAATGCAAAGTACTTGCCGCAGAAAATACACACGAAGAAATACCAGACTTTTTCGATTTATCGCCTACTTTTGTGCCACAGTACCTAAAACACACATACAGTTGCGGTCAATTTTATTAGTATTTTATACATTTTGCAAACTCCAAAAATTTAAACCGTAAAATCCAGTACTAAAGCGTAGTACTTAGACAGACGAAATCATTCTGCAAGCGAAAAACTTCATATAAAGAAAAACAAAATGAGCAAGAATAACAACTTGCTGGCTATTCTATCCGATACTTAGAAGAGCGAAATTTTGTGAGCGAAAAGTGTAAGCGGTGCCAGATCAAAAAACAAATAGCTATGATTTTGCAAGCGAAATAAGTCTGAGGAATATTTTTCTCAAGGGTAGATAGAGGAAACTTCTTATCAGTGAGACCATTTTCTTACATTTCATTGGGCCCTCTGGTTCCCAAGCGAAATAAATCACGCTCGCGAATTTCGTCTATCTAGTACTGGGCTTTAAAAATAAATACTTCTAAGGGATAAAAGACCTCGATTAAATAAGCGTTTTGCTTACTGTTAGCTGATGATCGGTATTCAATATTTTGCGACAATGCCAAATAGCCAATTAAAACACTTGTCAGAAAAAATTATTTAAATTATTACTAACGTAAACAAATTTTTATAAATTCTTTAAAGAAAGAACGTTTATCGACTTTATACTTTTAATTAAGATGTTAAAAATGCAAAATATATAAAATATTGGAGAAGCAAACGCTAGAGTATAAAAACTTAATCGCTTTTATACTTATAATAAAAAAGCATGGTAAGGCTCACTAAATAATCTGTACAAGATGGCATTATATTGACCGCAGCTGTAAATAGATGATGAAGCTGAAATTATAGATATTTTGGAATTTTACTTTTAACAGTTTGATTCGATCACAGTTATGTGCTAGGAAGAATGCACCAACATCCGATCAGACTTGCCAGTAAAGTTTTGAATAAACCGAAGATCTATTAAATAGAAAAAGTGCCTAGTGAACCAGTAGAAGGTTAGATGAACATTTAAACCGAAAAAACCAATATGAATCACAGCAGAGATTACGGATTATTTCACATACGCCAGGGCCAGGGTTTACGATTATGTTGAGTACTTGATACACTTTATATAGATTCAGAATCTGTGAAAACTTTCAATTCATTTTCGAAAGCCAAGGATTTCAGTTAGGAAATATTTCTTTTATTTATGAATATATATAATTGGTGCTTGAAAACAATCTTTTATTTCGAAAAACAGGTGACAGGCTTCACAGATTATGACGGCGGCGAACAAACGAAAAGTTTAGATTAATATTTACATAAATTTACACACCCTACTCGCATAATGTATATCGATAAGTTCGGAGAGTTCGATCTCTAGGGGTGCTAGACTGAGTTATATAAGAGGTAAAGGCCTAATCGAGAATTCTTAAACGTAAACGTAATTCAATTACCTTGCAAAGTATCAAATACTCCAAATACTCCATCTATGTGGACAATGTACATATATACCCCAGTACGATATACGACTACGACTATACATATATATATTTACATATATAGACTTAAGAAAGCGACAAGTATTATTGGATACATATTGATTTGCTGCTACTGCTGCTGTGCTTACCAATTTTTAGAAAAACTAGTTTAAAATTGTATTTCAACAAGATGAGGCTACATTGACTTATATCAATTGCCAAATTTCGCCCAATATCCATGGCAGAGCCCAGGTTTATGCGAATTTTATGGATCTGCTTTCTTTTTTCATACTGACCTCCTGTTCTATGCCGCCTGCCTATCATGGCGGCTACTGTACATGGACAGTATAACCCAAGGTGTGGGCATGTGAGGTGCTCTTTGCCATGAAAGCCTGCCTGCGAGTGGTGGCTAATCAGTCCTAAGTTATTGGTTATCGGTTGTATAGGAGATTATCCCCACATGGACATGATTTCGTCACGGACTCACGGCAAGACTGACATGGTCAAAAGGCACATCTACTTTAAACTTTTGATAGAAACACCTACGTACGTACCTTTAACCACTTTCCAGACTTGGTAAACAGGACAGGACAGACATACGACTAATGAGGCGAGCTCGACCTAGCGACTACTCCTAAAAATGTAAATAATAATTTAGAATCAATCGGACTGAGACCACGACAGACGCACGACTGGACCGCAAGGACTCGACGGACAAAAGACCGAAAGGACTTAGTTTCCGGCGGCAGAACAGTCATTACCGTCACCCTCCCTGACCAGCACCACCCCCACAACCAGCAGATGAGGTCCTTTCGCCACCGAGGACAGCTCAGAGTTGCCCAGGCGAAATATTTGAGGAACAATAAATCAAGAAACATTGACAAAGAACATATGCATAAACGTACACGCCATATCGATAAGAGTCTATTGATTATCGATTAACAGTCTATGGCATTTCATCATCATATAAATATAGATCCTACAGTTCACTCTACTTGTTGGTCTGACTCCATCTGAAGCATTATATATAGTGTATTTTGACTGCATCGTTGTATTTTTGCTGCACAAGAAAACCCCAAACTCGAACCTAAAATAGGATATAAACAAAAACCGAAAATCCATTCGCGCTGTTTAAGATTGACCCCAAACTAACGAAACTCCATCAAAACTATCAAGGATTCCACACAGCTAAAACCAGGCACTGTTTGTTAATTCAAAAATAAGATATGAGATTTGTAGAAGAACTGCGGGAGGTGAAAAGCGAAGTGTTGGTTGAAATAAAAGAATCGAAAAAGCGAAAGAGAGAAGATAACAATTCTTTTATTTAACTTTCTTATTTCAGAACGAAGCGCTCAATAAAAAATAAAAATAAAATGAAGCAAGTCTGAACCCGAAAAGCGGGTTTATAATAATATTAAAACAAAAATAAAATAAATAAAAAATGAAAATCTGCTGTGTGGCCGAGGATATTGCAACTAATCAGAATAACCTCGTCCTGGCAGCTTACAATCTTACTATTTGAAGATTTAGCCCCGCAAGTGAAAAGAGGAAAAAATAAATTAATTAAATTAAAATCCTGGGATTTGGGGGAGATGAAAGCTCCCAAATAAATAGCCAGTTCGGAACAACTGTCCAACTTAGCGAAGCAAAATAAATTAATTAAATTAAATAAATGCGGGGTTCCTTGCTGTTGTGTGGCCAAGATTCTGTTCGAGGAAATACTCCACGAGCAGCATTTGAAAAATACTGAAATTAAAAATCCAGAAGGTTGGGAACTGGGATAGAACCCTAGACACAAGTGGCCTTATTAATTCAACCAGTTCCTCAACCATTTTTATTCGAGTTGCAAGCACATTTCACCACGGCAGGTCGATATGCTATGGCGAGTTAGGGAAGTTTGTCCGCGGACTAGCAAAGCATAGCATGTCTCCAGGTAGCAAGAAAGCTTGTTAGTTCGGGACTAGCATGACTTACCGAAGGGTACTTTTTACTTTTAATGATTGATCAACTCTCGAGAGAGTCTACTTACAGCTTTATTAACATAACCACCTGCACAGCCATATTTTCCAATTGCCCCTTAACAGTGTGCATTAACAGCGGCAGTAAGCTGTAAGCTGACAGGGAGGGCAGTCCATCACTAGCGGGATGTTAGTTAGATTCCGCGCAGAATTGTGAAAAGTGCGTTTTAGTTATAAAACTTAAATAAAAACGAGTGCCGGTTCGTTTTTTATAATCCCTGTTGACACTGTTGGAACGCCGCTTCATAGCCTCAAACTTATACACTCATAGCAAGTGTTAATGCATTAAAACACGTGTGGAAACCAGGGACACCTGGAAAGCTGCAGTTGAACGCGGCAGAAGAAAATAATGTGTCAGCTGAAGATCTGCTGGGTGAATAATGTTTATTGATGTGGCCGGACGACATGGACCAGGCCCTTCTCCGGAAAGCCTTCCAGAGGCATCCCAAAGAACGGAAAATCAAAGGATCAGAAGGATAAATATGCCTAGCAGAGCACGTGCCGAGCATTAGAGTGGACCAAAATACCTCGTCTCGGGTGAGTTTACTGCATGTTCTTAGGGGCCACCGCGCCCCCCTCTTAGGTAGTCCCTACTTAGGCAGGTAAATCTCAGCAATGGCAATGCGTCCGCCACTTTATGTTGGCTTCCTGGGCATCATCGTCGCGCCATCCTTTGCAGCTTCTGCCGCCCCCTCTCCTTGACAATAACACTTTGTTTTCGATTTGTGGAGCCACCGCCTCCGCCTCCGTCGGCTCCACCGCCCCCTGGAGACGGCATTGCTGGGCGCACATGTGCTTTGCAATTAAATGCTCATTAAATGCGACATCAGCGGCGGGCCGGAGATGGTTTCCCAGCAATTACTGCTGGCCGGGCCGCAGGATCGCGCGTCTGATGATGACATCCAGCGGAGCCTGCAGTTAGGGATTGATTCTGGTCTCGGGAGTAGGGAGTCGGGAGTCGGGAGAGCCCGGGAATGTGCTGGGTAATTTACGGCCCTCGAGTGGCGGTGGTCTCCGCTTATTTACGATCCTCGAATTGTGACATTTATTTCGTTGTCTTCGTCTCCGTCTCCGTCCTCGGGAGGAACGGCCACCTTTGATCCACCTGATCAGCCCGCTCTCGTTCGCTTTATGGCTATTAAATAAATATTCCCCCCTCCCCTGTGTGTGCCCTGCTAATGTGTGCACAAGTGTTTATTTGTTACCTAACACCCCGCTGACCGGGCCCCTATCCCTGCTGACCACCATCGTCGACATCCAGCTGGAGCTGAACAACTATTTGAACTGCCTTCTCTGTCCTGTTCTGCCCAGGCATTCAGGTATCGAGTGGCATCGGGTTACCTCGTCATCTCGGGGGAATCTCCCGCCCCCTCTGTCACTCGATCGCCTCCAACCGCCACAACTGATGAGCCAACAGAACAATCCGTTATGGGATCGCTGGAGTTGGCACATTCGCCGGTCTGTCTGTGGGTTTTCTGGGGCGGCTTCTATGGCGATGAACCCTTTCCGCTCGGGCTTTAATTTCTGAGAAATATTTTCGGTTAAGGGGAGGATGTGAAAGCGAACTCTAGCTCTGAGGCCCTAGATCTTAAATTATACATTTAAGTTTAAATTTTATAAAAACTCAATTTAGTATAGAAAGTTTGAAAGTCGTTTTGTGGAAAATGAAGCTAATACGGGAAGTATGTTCTATGCTAATTGTGGCATTATATTCTTCTTATCTTCTATATCGCTCCATAACCTTATTATTTAATTTACATTCATGATCAATACCCACATGTATCAATGCTTTGGACAACATAATTCCCAAAAAAACTAGGACATCTGCTCAATTTTAAATGCAGGACAGTATCTTTATTTGCACAACAAAACCCAATCTTAGGCTCTAGAAAACAGCCTTCTTGTTGGGATAACCGAAGAATCCGACGCTCTTGAGCTCCATGAGCAGCTCGTGGTCGTTGCCAATGGCCTTGTAGATGGCCTTCTCCAGCTCGTCGTACTGGAAGTGGGGCGGAAAGGGCATGTTGTCGAGGGCGTTGAAGAGCGTGTTGCCGCGCTCGTTGCCAATGACCAGGGTGCCACCGCAGTGGGAGAACCTGGGGAGGGAGGAGCAGGCGGAGAAGGAGCATGCAAAGAAGGATCCCAGGCCCACAGCCGCACTCACCGCGCCACCGTGTTGAAGGAGGAGTCCATCTTGTGCTTGGACATGGGGCGCAGGAGGTTGCGCCGGAAGTCCCACATGCAGGCGGCCTCGCGGTTCACCGCCACAATGATCGTGGAGTGGGTGGGACTCCACTTGGCCCAGTGCACCGGCGTCATCTCGTCCAGCAGCTCGAGCAGCGGCCGCGTGATGCCGTCGATCCAGATGCGCACGTACCTGCGGGGAGCGGTTACTCAGGAGGGGACTAGGAGCTGTTGGATACGCACCAGTCGTTGCCGCAGGTGAGGAAGAGCTTCGGCGACCACGGCGAGAACTCCATCACGGTGACGCCGCCGTCGTGGCAGCGCAGCACCTCCAGGTACTGGTGCTGGTAGTTGATGGAGCACTTGTGGATGCAGCCCTCGTCGGTGAGCACGTAGTAGATGTCCTTCTGCACCGGATGGGTGGTGATGCTTAGGCCCTGCGGGTGCCGGTTCGACTCGCAGGGTATCCGCGAGGAGGGGTGCACGAAGATGCCCTCGGGGTGGCCCTCGATGCGCTCCAGGGTCATCTGGGTGAAGCCCAGCAGGAAGGGGCTCTTGATGATGCGGAAGCGGGTCACCGAGCCGTCCTGCGACAGGCTGAGGAAGGGATCAATGTCCACGTCGTCGTCCTCCTCGGCGACCTGCTTGAGCCAGCGGATGGCCACCACCGGGGAGGAGCCGGGCGAGGTGCTGCGCTGGGAGACGGCCACGGGCGTGTCCTGCAGGCTGCTCACGTCCCGCACCTCGACGCAGCCGTCGTACAGCCCGATGGCCAGCAGGCTGGGCAGGAAGGGCGAGAAGCTGATGGCCGTCACCGGCACGTCGTAGTAGTAGGCGCGCTCCGGCTCGCTCGGGTTCTTGATGCTCCACACGAAGACGCTGCCCGAGGTGGGCACGTGCTGCGAGGAGAAGGAGTAGAGGCCGTAGGCCACGGCCAGGATGTCGCCGTTGCTGCGGCAGAAGTCGATGTCGCTGACGGCCTTGCGCTCGCCCTTGCTGGGCTCGGGCACCAGCCGGAAGAGCAGGGCCATCGAGTAGACGTACTCGGCGGCCGTGTCCGTGCGGTCCACCTGGTCGAAGTTGCGGAAGCGCCGCATCCCGCTCTCGTTCGTGTTGCTGGACAGCGTCCGGCCCATGTACATGATGGCGTTGCGGAACTCGGGGTTCTTGAGCAGCCGGTCGGTCTGGGCCGTGATCTTGTCCTTCTCGGCCATGGCCTCCTCGTCCTCGAACGCCATGGCCTCCTCCTCCCCCGCCGACAGGGCCGCGGGCATCTCCTTCATGGAGCCCATCATGGACACGGCGAACTCCTTGGTGACGTTGTTCAGCGTGTCGTACATCTCGAAGTTGGACACATACGAGCTGACGGTGGCGCTGGTCAGCAGGATGGTGTTCACCGCCCGCGACACGAACAGCACCGTGTCCGTCTGGGCGTCGTTGTCGGAGCGGCGCCGGATCTTGCCCTTGCCGAGCGTCAGGTAGTCGTAGGTGCGGTTGTCCCGCTCCGTCTCGTCGCCCTCGGGCGAGCCCTTGGCCACCGTCGTCTGCGGCTGGACGTGCAGCTCGAAGAACTCGGACTTGCGCAGCGTGATCTTCACGAAGGACTTCTTGTAGGGCTTCGGCTCGTACATCTGGGTGCGCAGCTCCAGGTCCTGGTAGGGGGCAAAGTTGATGGTCTCGTACTGGATCTGGGGGAATGGTGGGAGTGGGAGTGGTGGCCTGAATAGAGAGTGGAGTACAGAGGGGATGTCCACGGCAGCTCACCCCGGCTATAAGGTCATCGATGGACTGCTTGTTTCCACCTATTCCCGCCCGCACGCTGGACCGCGTCCGCGACCGGATGGTGCTCCGGGACATCATGGTCGTGAAGTTGGTCATTTGGTGGAGCACGTTCAGGTTGAACTTCATGAACTGCTCCACGAAGGTGTCGTTCGGAATCGGCTTCGGCGTCATGTCCACCTTCTCGCCGTCCACCTCCTCCATGACCTGTGGAGCACCGTACTTAGGGACTTAGGGAGCAGGATGCGCCTCACCTGAGACCTTACCTTGATATTGGAGCGGTACTGCACGTCGGTGGCCGTCTCCACATGGTAGTAGTGGCCGATGTCCTTCTTCTTCGACGTTCTTGTGCTGTCGGAGAAGATCTGGTTGACCTGCACCGACTTCTTCTTGCTGTCGGTCTCTATGGTGCTCTGATGCTGGGGATCAGCGGGTTCTCAGAATCAGCCGTGTCTCTTACGTAGCCCCCACTCACCTTGAAAATAGAGCCGGCCAGGTCTTGGCCACGTTCCGCCATGGACATTTTGAATTCGATTTGGAAAGTCTTCAAGGGATTTTACTATATGGGAGGTTGATGTTTTTGGAGATGTTTGAGTTTCCATCTAGACAAACCCTAGTTTCATGGCTCTCTTAGAGTTTATTTAATGTTTAGCAGATGAGGGTTTATAATTATTATATTATATATTTAAGAACAAGCTGTCCCCTCTCAGAGTTTATTAATTGAAACGCAAATGCAGCAACGGTTGCTACTAATTGGTGGACAGACATGCTCCTTCATCCCCAGCAGCTGTCATTCCAATCCATTTGCCAAGTCTTAGCGCGGAGAACATTCAAATTTTAAATTAAATCTGGGAAGCTCTTCCGCTTCCTCCTTATCAGGAGCAGCACGTGCCCCTGGCCAGGATGGCTCCGGCCCAGCTTTGTCTCTCTGCTCGCTCTCTCCCTGCTGCGCCTGCTCTCGCCAGATAAAAGCGAGATAAAGTTAACACTTGGCCAAAGGGGACAGACAGAGACAGAGACAGAGACCGGGATGCGGAGCAAACCACCCCCTGCAGGAGGGCTCCCGGCCGCAGGTTGCTGCAAGTGCGAATCAGTTACAGTTGAACCCGCCAGCCGCCCAGCCGCGACCAAGCCCCGTGCCCGCGTCCGCTCCTCTCACTTGGACCTTGTTTTGATTGCCTCAGATGCGTGTTTTCCAGCCCGTTCAGACATGAGATAAATATCCACAGCCTAATTATGTCTGCCACTCAGCAACAGCAACAGCCACAGCAACAGCCCCAACTGGAGCCATCAATGGAGTGCCAAACAAGTGAAAACCGAGTACCAGAAAACTCAATTAGGAGCAGTGCCAGAGCCCAGACACAGACGCGGACCCCGCCAGCAGCAGCCGGCCAGGCGCTGGCCAAGTCGCAAGTCCAAACGCCTTCGGTGGCGTTGCAGCAGCAACCGCAGAGGCAGCAGCCGACGCAGTACGTCATAAATTCAGTGGCCATGCACGCCAAGGCGACCACGGCGGGCGTCATCACGGGCGGCACTCTGCACCGGGTGAAAAGTGCGCAGGTAAGTGCACAAGTCCAGGTGAACGTGACGCTAATTGGAAGGTTAACTCCCGCCGACGGGAATGGGATAATGGATATGGATGGGCGTAGTGTGTTTGTTCCTCGTCCGTGGACGGTTCCGCGAGGTGAACTCGAAGCTTAGCTGATGTGGAGCAAAAGTTATCAAGTATACTAGGTCCTTTAGTGATTTCCCACCATTTATTTGGTTGTGGTTTGTGTAGCTCCAAGTTTTATTATAAGCCATTGAAGGGGGTTCTCCCCTGAGCTTATTATCTCTGATCTTCTTATGGTTTTTACGGCTTCACTGACTGCTATCTGGAATTGTTCCGTGTCACTTGTTGTGTTCACCAAGAAATAGCTTTATTTCTGGTTCGATTCTGCATTTATCAGCAAAAGATTAAGCCAGGGTTATCATCAGGTAAACGCTGTTCTTTTTGATACATTCTCTTTGATGATTAACTATAATCTTTATAAAGATAGCATTACTAGGTACAGAGATAGACTGTTCCCCTAAACTCTTTACTCTGGCATTCCCGCCCCATCTCCCTCCAAACTCTTCGAACGGCCCTCGTTGCCTGGTCAGATACAGATACAGATACAGATACGAGAGCTTGATACAATGTAGATGCGGATACACACCGATATCGTGAGATACGCAGAGTGCGTAGTAGCGTAAGTGCGACCACTGTTCGCCGGCTAGCCGAGCCGAGTCGAGCCGAGCCACGCCGGCTGCTGGGCCTGTCCAGGTGCTGGGCTCAATGGAGGCTGCTCCCGAGGAGGAGGCCGCATGCGTGGAGAGAGGACGCGCGCCGGGCAGTGTTATGTAAACACCGCCAGGAGGGAGCGGGCGTCGAGTCGTGACGTGAACAAAAGTCAGGATCCGACTCCCGACTGGCGGCGGGCAACTGGCAACTGGCAACTGGCAACCGCTACCTACGGCTGCTGACTGCCTGATTCCCGTGGAGAGACGAGGGGCGTCCGGCGCGGTGGTGGCTTCTGTGCGAGTCACGTCATTCATCAGATGCTCCCTGATGCGAAACATAATTTGCATGGGGTTGGGCTGCGAGGAGTGGGCGTGGGAGTTGTGGGAGTTGTGGGAGTAGAAGTGGTGCCACTGCTCCGGGGTGGTCCCCGAGATGGGGCCAACTATCTGAAGTTGATGAAGTGGAGCCGGGCTCTCCAGACTGTATAATGCATTGGCCACTCGAGGAGGAGCAGGCTCTTATGGAGCTTCGAAATCAACTTTCCGTTTGACTTTGCCTGCCAGTCTTAGCCAGACTTAGCCCGCAGCCTGGCATCTTCGCTCGAAGGGGTGGCTGCTTGCTTTCGGTTTCCTTTTTTTATCCCCCGGTGATTTCTTTAGCTTCGATTTTTCAATGTCCTTGCTGTGAAGGCTCTGAACTTGCCCGCAATTCGACCTCACAGGGGGTTGTTACACCACCCACCACCCACCACCCACCAGCACACCCAACTCCGTGGGCTGAGAGCCCACCTCTGGGTCCCACGATGTTTGTCAGCGCTCTTTGCTGAATTTATCTGCGAGAGCTGGAAGCTGTACCTCTCTCCAGCCATCCTTCGGATGTCCTTCTTGTCCTTCTTGCTTCCGCCGTTTGTTTTGCTCGGCAGCATCTCGAATCTCGAGGGGTTAATCAACCTTTCCGGAGCGGCCAGGAGCTGTGCGCAACTTAAGTTTGTTGTCCTGCGAAAGAGGGACAAAGGATGAAAGGCTATTTATGATGTGACTCCTGAGTGGTCCTGCCCTGGCTTAGGCAGATAAGCTCGGAGCAAGAAACTTTGCCATGGGTTGGCTGCCTTGAGTTTATGGACTATCAACGCCTTTTTTAAGAAGAAACTGCTTAAATATTTACCTGGCTAGAGCCTCTTCCTAAAGGTTTACTTGAAATACTCTAAATTAGTTAGGCTTTAATGAGAACTTTGGCTATTAGGGTTAGGTCTGGGAGTACTCAAATTTGTTGGTCTTGATTCAAGAGACTTTTGATACACTTACTTCTAAATATGATATATATTATATATGATATTTAAGCCCCAGGCCGACTTAACTTACAAATCCTCTCGATTTCGGTTTGGGAGATCTATATTTCGACTTGATCCACAATACTGGTCAGCCGTAAATATATCTTAGCTCCCCTCTAGAGCTCTCCTACTGCTCCTGCTGTCTTCATCTACTTTTTAACCGAACAACTTAGATTTTTTAGATTTAGCTGCACGTTTTATTGAGGAAACTATGTTCGCTCGAGGACTGTGTTTCGTGGATTTGGAGAGTGGCGAGTGGCGAGTTTGATTTATGAATTTATTCAATGGCAATTGGCGGCGCGGCTGGCCAAAAATGCTTTTAGCCTCGGCTGGGAGGAGTGCCTCGCGGAGCCACTTCGTCCGGCGGCTGGGAATCGAAGTGGCCAGTGAGCGCAGTGCTCACCAGTGGCCGGGAGGGAGGCACTGCACCAGCCGGCGGTGGCGCCAACATTTTCTGCTGTCGCATTCAAATTATGAGCTCCGACTGCGGCTCTGACATTGGCTATGAAAATTATGCATAAATCGTTGACTCTGCCAGCAGTTAAAACAAAAAGCAAGTAAATAAGGCCTCGTGGAAAGGCCTTTCCAGAGAGAAGAGAAGAGCGGAGAAGAGAGTAAAGAATGAAGAAGTGGAAAGAAAGTGGAAAGCGGCGAAAAGTGAAGAATTTACGTGTACGTGCTGGAAATTCCTTAATGCGTTGGCCGGGGGAAAACAGAGAATGTTTTCCGAGTGTGTGCGCTTACCTGTGGCGGCTCTTCAGTCCCAAATTTTCACCTCACGTGACGGCAGCTGAAACATCATTGGAGAGGCCGAAAAACAACATTTCCTTCGGGGATTTTCGGCTAAATGCCAACATGCAACAGCATTTGATTGCATAATAGGTGTCTTCGGCCGTACTTAATATGCAATCGATGGGGAACTCGAGGGCTTCCAGCCTGGGAACTTGTGCACGTCAGAGACCGTTTAACCCAGCTGCCGCCATAAATAAGTGCTTCTCCCATGATAATCGGCGTCGCCAGATACTTCTGCAAGTTCTGGGATGCATCTGCATAGCCGGGCCTCGTCTGGGCGGTAAAAATATGCCACGCACTCCGCTCCGCCCGCGGAACTGGCATTAATTTATGCAGTTTGGGGAGGAGATCTTCCAGTGCAGATTAGAGCGTAGCGGCATTTAATAAATTGATCTTAAATTACTGAAAAGCGGAGCAGAGCGGCGGAGATTTATGGAGGAGGGTCTGAGGTGGCTCTGGAGGTGGAGGTGGGAAAATACGTATTTGGGGAACAGCGGGCGATAAGCTTTATTGTGCATCTCACACCGCCGATGATCGCCATCATCGTTTCGTGATTAACATCGATCGGAGGCGATCGCTGGGCTTTCTTCCGCTGCCATGGCCTGACCCATTAAACCAAATATGTCAGATGGCGTCGTTAATGATCGCAGTGACTATCGGTTTGGGGTATTCCGCCAGAGTCTTTTGGGCATCGGGGTCGCCCACGTTTTGGCCCCGTGCCTCCTCCATCCATGCCAAGCATTTATTTCGGTCCACGCTCTGACCTTATAAATCAGATCGGAGGAGAGGGGTCCACCAGAGACCATAGACCAGAGAAGAACACACACCCGAGTCCATAAACTTTTCCGAAATCTAAAACATAAATTTTTGATTTACGCAACGCTTATCCGATGGACTGGGCAAAATGTTTGTTGATTTATCTCACTAATTTCAACAGCGCCATCAAGTAATTTGGATCCCGAACAAATTGGAATTGTCAGCTATATGTCTGCATCGCATATACAAAGCGGGAAGAGTGGAGATCGATGGAAGAGGAACAGTTTTATGGACCAATTATAGTTTGAAGTGAGCTGTAAATTCGATATGATGTGATGGGGTTGTAACTCAAATTATGCTTTTGATTTTATGCTTACAATAGTAGATGTAAATCGGAAAAGTGTGTCAGAGGAATTGATTTAAGCTGAACTATAGTCCAGACTATGAAATACCCGATACTGAAAGCCGAATTCCTTAGATCTCTATTTATGCCTTAATTTCTTAGCTACTGAAAAACTTAAAAACTAAAGTCCAACATGGCGGAATGCACTAGGAAATGTAGCTAGGAAAATGTAACTAGGAAAATGTAACTAGGAAATGTTGCTAAGAAAGTGTTGGGAAACACCATTTGAGGCTGGCAACTCCTCGATGTTGCGGAGGTACAGTAACCTTATTGCTCAATAACAACCATAGCTAAATCGATTCGTCTGGTGGTGCCTTCTTCTGCCCCTGACATACATTTTCGCTTGGTTAATAACTTATACTACCCTTGTGCCCTATGGCTACCGGGTGTGTTTACAGCCTTCTCTTATATGGAGCCTACAAATTAGCCCGAAGAACGTGCTAAGTCCTTTGCAAATAACACCAATAGCTAGAAACATTCCAGCTAAGAACAATTACCCAGAAGAACCTGCTAAGCCCTAAAGTTGAGCAATTCCATCTTAAAGCTCTCGCAAAACAAGCTCCCCGCACAGACAACTGTATCTCTTTCGGGATTCCTCAGAAAGATCTCTACAAATTTGCACAGCGCTTGGCTGCGTCTCTGCCCGATCTATTTGCACAAGTGAATATTCGGAGGAGGACGTAGCCGTTCCAGTTCCCTGGTAAATCCACGAATGCACTGGCGTTATTTATGGATTTATGGCTGGCAGTAAGCGCAATGAGTGGCCGGGGCTGTTGCCAATTGGTATCTAGTGTTGATATAACCCAAACGCGAATCTAATCTTATCGCCAGAGCTTTCGTTGGAGTATTTTTGATAGTCTGCTCTCCTAGATATTTGCGGAATAAAATGTCAACATGTTCACGAGATAAGATAAAGCGCGCCAAGGTATGCCGATTCGGCCTTGTTTTTGGCCACATTTTTCTCTGGAAAGTTTCGCCACTGTGTGGGCTACGGGCCGTGCAATAATCTTCTATATATAGCACTCGAAATGCGTGTTATAAATAAACTTTTGTTTACCGGGGTCTGCCTGTCCGGAGATAGTAGGGAAAACGCCAAATGAGTTTCCCCATCAGCCAATCCATCATATTTTTCGGAGATCGCTAATGGAAGATGCTGATGATTGATTTATTTACACGACGAAGGCGACGATGATGGGCCCCGGTTCCCCTTTTAATGGCGACACCTCAGCGCCTTAGTGGTTCCAACCTGGCTGATAAAACCCCACAATGTTGAGCCATTCATGCCGTTACTCACCCCAGAGCTTCCGCCCCTCCAAGGGTTGACGTCAATGCCTTGACATTGTTTTCCCCAATTTGATTTCCAGATTTCGAGAGCCAGGCATGGGTAGAGCCGGAATTACCAATGCAAACCGTTGTCATAGGTCGTTATCCAGTAAATAAATTCGGAATTAAAGTAAGTCAAGGTGGGTACTGAGTACTACAGTACTACGTCTCAACGTTCGTGATAATACCTATTTGTCTGATGAATCTCTAGGGCTCCTTGACTTGGCCGTGACTCACAGACCAAGCATTTAGTGTGGCATTCCTTCTTGGCCTGATGACACGGAGAAATTTCCTGTTTTCTCAAATTGTTTAACGACTGCAATCAAAGTGCAGCGAATGTGTAACCCGAGAGGAGAGGAAATCTATGATGCACCTCCTCGAGAGTGGTTTGTTGTTCTTGGGCAGGCAGCAGGCAGGCAGCAGGCAGGCGGAGAAGTATCTGTCTGCCTAAGCATTCCGGGAATCACTTGACTGGGTGCCGGGTAACCAGCCCGAGAGCGTAAACACTTCCCGGCCATAAACGGAGTTTCGTTTGCTTGGCAAAGTGAATCGGAATCGGAATTGGAATTGGGCTGGCTTTTGTTGTTCTTTAGTGCCGCCTCAGCGGAAAATGCTGCATGTGCGCTTCATTCACTCTGGGTCCCTGGACCCTGGTCATTGATGACCAGCTCCCGGTGGACAGACAGCGCGCGGTTTTGATTACAGGCCTGGGTGCGGGTCTGGCGCAGACTGGCTCCGCAGGAGGTCCCCCTCAGGGTTCTTTAAGAACCAAAATCCTCGGCTACTGTTACAGTTACGCGGAGCGCCCAAGACAACTTCATTATTGTATCTGGCATATCGGGTGTCGCCATCGCAGTCGCCGTTTAGCAATCAAAAGTTGATTTTCGTGTTTCTTTTTTCGGAGTTCTCGTGGAAAGTGTTGCAAGCTCTCGGAGCTGTGCGTAAACATGGTTTTTGAGGCAAGCACTTCAAGTGACAACCGCTGTAAATAATGCAGATACAGATACAGCTTCCCCTCTCTCTTTTTATCTTTTTTGGCGCGTAATTGCAAGCACTGCGGTTGTGTATCTCACGGATGCCGCCAGCAGATGGGGCGCAATTATTGCGGTTCTCCAGATGCTGGAGAGCTGTCTTTCGGG
This sequence comes from Drosophila pectinifera, assembly GCA_008042775.1. NCBI lineage: Eukaryota > Metazoa > Arthropoda > Insecta > Diptera > Drosophilidae > Drosophila > Drosophila pectinifera. The sequence continues at coordinate 141,654 of VNKC01001102.1, forward strand.
GCCTGAGAGACCCCTGCCGAGCTGGCTATGAATGGGAATGCTAAGTGTCAGGCGACTGATCTGGATTGAGGATTTGGCAGAAGGACTCTGGATTGTCTGGGAACCATTTCTTAAGTTTCCACTGGGGGTTTTATGGGGTTTTCTTACTTAGTTAACATTGGTAAAGTCAAGTAAGTGATTTAAGGCTTGCTTGACTTTCTTTCAGTGCAGTTTCCTAGCCGCTTGTATTTATTTCCACATTAAAGCTCAGCTTCCCAGCCAGCTGGCCACTTGAAAATGCCACAGTCAGCCATGGGAATCCGACTCCTTCCCCAGCCTGTCAGGAATGGGTCTGGGATGGGTCTCCCCCGCAGCAGCGGGCAACCTGGAATGGCCATAACTTACACTGCCCATATACGATGCAGATATGAGCTGCAGCAGCCCTTTGTTTTCCGTTTGGCATCTCAATTTCCAGCCAGCCCGTAATGAATGGCTGCCAGGGCTCGTTCTCTCGCTCCGCCCCCGCATCTGGGCATCTCATGAATTATGCAAACACTGGCGGAAAGGCAGGAACTGGCAGCCGGCAGCCGGCAGCCCAGCATCCAAGGAACTGCATGTTGCGGTGGCCTGGCAAAACAAACAAATTGTTTGTTATTATCGCTGGGTGGCAAGCGGATCGCAGATCGCAGATCGCGTCAGAATCCGGATCGGCGGTTCCGCCGGGATCACAGATTAAGACGCCGCAAGTCGCGGCAAATTGTCAAACGCGCCGCCAGCTGCCAGAGACTTACATGGGTCGCTCCGCCTGGCATCCTCCGGCTCCTCCTCCTTGGGAACATATTTATTTTGCATGGCTTATTTTGGGCCGCTCCTCCTCCCTCACACAATGTGTGAAATTGCCGACAGTGTCTCGGTCTCGAGTGAGTGAGAGATCTGTGATCTGCCATGATAAATGGATCGCTGCTCCGAAAGCCATTTGAAGTTTGCCAGCGGAAAGTATGAGTGGAACTGGAAGAGGTCTTGGTTTTGGTCTTGAGTGGAGAAGTGAGAGATGCCCTGTGATTTGTGGCCTAGGAATAGTATGGAAATTTGAGGCTGGAGAAGCATGCTGCCAAGTATCAGGGGTATCAATACGATGAAGTTGTGGCCGAGGTTTATGGTTCTTCGGAAACGTATATGTAGGCCGCTGTTATGGGATAATTAACCCACTAAGGAGGAGTGGCCCCGAAGGGTCAAAGAACTTGGTTGGGAGTATACAGCTGCCTTTCTCCTTTGCCTCAGTTGGTGATCCATCCACTGTCACTGACCTGGCCAACCCCAAAATCGAGTGGAGATGCCCGAGAGACAGCCGGAGAGCTGTAAAGCCGAAGTTTCATTAGGAGATGCACATCTTAATTGCGCCCGCAGCTGATCATCTCCCGCCGAAGACGATCCTGTTTTCCACTCAATTTTCCCCATAAACCGGGCTCGTTGCAGCTCTCTATTGTTTTATGCCCCTCCGAGGAGTGTCCCCTGGGTAATTGATGAATTTATGACCCCCACACCATGTCGGAGTGCCACAAGAGTTGCCCAATCACTTCTGCTGATTGCCGCCCTTATCGCGTGCTCAGCCCAGCCGCTGCCTGTTCCTGGCTTGTTTTTCTAATTGGACGATGGCGCGGGCTAATGGGTGGGTTAGCGTGATCGGGAATTCCGGGAATCGCGCTCACCGCTTCACTTTTTCGGAGCCGCCTCGACGTGCTCCATTTCTGCCCGAATGGGCCTTTGTTTCCGCTGCTGCTGCCGCTGCTGCCCCGCACTTGATTTCTGATTTCTCTCCGATTTCGATCCGTTCCGTTCGCAGCTTCTGCATTGTTTTCCCAAAAGCGGCACGTTCTGGCCATTTATGGCTCACGCATGGCCAGCAGCGATAGCCCCATTGTGGCCAGTCGAGGTCCGAGGAAAGGCAAGAAATGCTAATGGGCAGAGGCTGGGGCTACCCCAAGATCGGATCGATAACAAGGCCAGGACACCAGTCTGGAAGGGGAAGGTCTGTGCTGGGTAAACTAGATATCGATTTGCTCATCACTCCACCGTTAATGGCACATCTGGCCATCTGGCTGGCCACTCTCTCCCCGCTAAAGTGACAAATCAATTGTTTTGTGAGCAAATACTGAGAGTATCCAGATGTAGTCTAGGGGATTCTAGGGGTGACTTTCCGTACCAAAATGTGCAATAAAAGTAGACAAATGGCTCAATTAGCAGGCCTGCTCTGATATGTGGAGATGGGGCTGGGTCAGGTGCCATATTTCCCAGCCAGCCACTTCCACTTATTTACCATTTCCATGGGCCCTTGGCAACCGCAGGGAAAAACAAAGTCATTTAGATAGAGAGCCAGTGACGCCTACAATTTGGTTTTCCGAATTTACGCAAGCGAATTTACGATACGCGGCATAAATATAAATAAGCGGCGGTATATATGTATTACATTCGGGCGAGGTCTAATTTACATACATTATTTATTCAGCTTCTAAGCGGCGAAACAGCAAATGGAAGCATGTTACAATGCTACGATGTTTACGAGGTGTTATGAATGAACGGAGCCTGCAGCCGAGTCATCCTCCATTTGCATATTTACGCGGGTCTCCGCCGAAACTGTTCCAAAGAATGCCAAAAGGTGGGTGCCACTCATGGCACAGTCAGCCAATACGGCTTTAAATGTGTTCAGTGAGCTACAAAGTGGAAGATTACCCAAAGGCATATTTCATTAAAGCCCTAGATGGTCTTTCTTGGTCGGGTTTGCTTGGCTAGGAATGTTAACTCAATGGAAAACTGCCAAATTATACAAAGATCGTTCCATGTTTTCAAACAAAACTTATGTATTTGAAACTCCTTATAGGTACACCATTTGAAAGAATATTTCTGAGCTCCTAACGAGCCAATTAAGAGGACCTACATCTGGCTGTGTGTGTTGTCCCTTCTGGTCCTGTTTGCCTTGCATATTCTATATTTTTCTGACCCTAACACAACCAAATTGTCCGAGATTGCCGACTAATTCTCTGGAATTCGGAGTGCGGAATGCGAACTGCGGAATGCGGGTGGGTTTTAGAACTCATCTCATCTAGGGATTTTGGGAAACCGGTTGGCCGAGCGTGACTGCGACAAAGATCCAGTGAGGTCGGCATCACAATCCCACAATCCCCTATTGTGCCCCGAAATAACACAGGATAATGATAATGACTGTTCAGCAGGATACTGCACAGACGCAGCGGGGGGAAGGGGGAGCAGGCCCATTTGCATGCAAATTTGATTGACAAACTTTCTGGCTGGGCTGATGTATGAAACTCGAGAAGCCCACGCTTTGTGCTCTGAAGTGGATAACTAAATGGCTGTTCGAAACTCTTTACGACTTGACCATTTTAGATAAGAACACGAGTCGATGGAAAGTCGTGCCGCCGCCTCTCCCCCGGGAAGTGTTTGGGAAATGAAATCAAATGGGCTGAGCCGAGAATCAAATTAAATCAGATCCCCAACGAAAGTGACAATAAAACTCGGCTCAATGGGTTGGTTTCGCGGGGGGCCGCCCCTCGGTTCGCCGAACGCCTCCAATTTTCCCGTCGCCTCGGCCTGTCTCGACTCCATCTCAGCTCTTGACATGGCTGACGTGGTGATGTGGGCGTGGCACTTGGCACGCAAATCATGTCAAATGTCACATTCAGCAGCCGGAGAACACTGCAGCTGCACAGGCACAGATTGGATGGGTTGGCCTGGCTGGGGCTGGGGCTGGGGCTGGGGATGGGGTAACAACAACTTCCTTCCTCTCTGTGCAGAACGGGTTGCCGCCTGACCTTCGGCTCCGACTTGTTGAGGAGGGAGGCTTCCTTTCGGTCCCTTTTTTCGGGGCGCGGAGCCCTCACGCCTTGGCGGGGTACACAAATGTGTTTGGACAGCTGCCGCCGCCTTGGGCCCTCGAAGACAACAGCTACTGTTCTCTCCATACAATTCCAGGGCGGGTAACTCGAGCTTGGGCTCACATCTTCTGGCTAATTGAGCTTTTTGGGAGGGTAAACACTGGCGGAGGGACTCTGGAGCGACGTCTGCACTTGATATGTTTAGCATCGAGTTCGAGTAATCGAATTGGGTTGCCTGCATTCGTGGTCTGTTTGTCACAGCCAAATAGCAACTGCAACCAGATATGTCCAGATATGATGGGGGCAGTCAACCCGGCGCAGGAGAACATGATACGGAATGCGGAATAGATAGAACTGTTTGAGATATGATGTGTGGCCATTGGATAGGTGGGTGAGGCATTCAGGCACTGTGCTTCATCAGCATCTTTGTTTTTGGGACGTAGCTCTAGGAAGTTCTAGAGTTCTAGAGATGCCTTAGTATTACCTCTCTGACTTTGGAACACAGGGAAGGATCCAGATCCCGCTGATTCAGTCTCAACTAATCGTTGGAGAGCATTAACTAACATTAACTGCCCAAGAAACTCTACAGTAGTTCTGTGGAGAGAACTCTTTCAACGAGAAGATTAAGTGGAATATTTCCAACAACAACCAGTAACTCTAATTTAAAAGCTGTTTTTATTAGTTTTATTGTTTTATTATCTTTGTTATTAGGTACTTCCCAGGGGAAGTCCATGTCTTGTGTTAGAATTTGAGTTAGTTTTGACATGGACTGCAGAATCCCCCAAATCGCTCCCAGGAGTCAGCCAGTCTAGCCTAAGCTGACCCTTGGGCTCTGGCTGAGTCCCTTCCATCTCTAGGGTAGCTCGCTCCCTCCAGAATCCCCGTTATCAAGCCCAGAACGAAGTGGCCTCACTTCGCAGCGAGTACCGTCGGCGAGAGCCGAGCGCCAGCCACGAACACCCGAGGGCGGCCGAAGAGCTGCGCCGGCACAGCTGGCGAAGACCGAGGCAGAGCGAGCAGTCAGTCTACGGAGTTGCCTGCTGCGGAGCGGACCACGTCGAGAGCGAAGAGCTGCCCGAGATACGCGACTGTGGAACAGACAGACTTAGAGAAAGATACGAGTGCGAGATACTAGTGCGAGTGCGAGGCCTTTGCTGCGTTTGTGGCTTTTTGGCGTAGCGTCTTTTGTTTTTGACTTCGGATTTGGCTTTGCGGATTTTTTGGCTTTTCGGCTTTTGCCCGCGGCCAAACTTGAAATTGTAGCTGATTCGGCGAAGCAGATACAAAGATACGAGATACATATGCTGATGCGAGCTCAGCGCAGATAAACAACAAGACGGAGTGAACAGTGATCAGTGATCAGTGGAGTGAAGTGGGGAGGTACAGAGGAGGCACAGACACAAGTGGCAGACAGACCCGCGCGAACCCACGTCGAGATACTTTATTTATATTGTCCTGGATTAAATATATCTAAAAGTCTCGATAGTGGCCACGACATGTCGTGCTAGGCCGAGCTCCAGTCTCCACTCATCAGCCCCGATTGCATCGCCGCCATGCTGGACAAGCAGAGCTCATCCTCCATCTCGGTGTCTGCCTCCTGCTGCAGCTCCAACGCCACCAATGCGGACCTGGACTACGACGTGCCCGTCTCGCGGCGCATCCACATCAAAACGGTTAGTAGTCAGTCCGGGATCTAGCTGTTGAGGCTATCTCTCCGCTGTGACAGTTGCATCTTCTCAGGCAAACTGTAGCCTACTTGTGGCAGCTGAAATTTCCGCAATTCGCATTCGTTATCACCTGGCAGCCACACCGTTTGATGTGCCAGTTTACGGCACAGGTGAGATATCGCCTCTTCGTGATAACTGCTGATGCCTGCCTTGCGCTTAGAGCCACGGGGCTTAAGTGTTCCTTTTGAAAATTAACGAAAGCATGAGCTCACCATTGCTAGTCTAAGAGTAGTTCCCCCAGATATTGTAGGCTTCAGTTCTGAATAGCTGCGATTAGATAGCCATCGGAGTGATTCGATTTCAGGCTCTGACAGGGTTCTAGACAGAGTGTTCGCAGGAAAGATCTCTTTCACATAGAAAGTAGAGTAACAACTTCGAGAATTAACTTCCAAATACATCCAATCACTTCTCTGCTTGGGATTAACATCCCTAACCTGCCATTACAGATCAATTCGAGTTCGTTTAAGCCTCCTTAAGGCTGATTAAAGTGTGGAATGCAACTGGTCTCGGTAAATGACTCGAGGGAACTGCAGCCAGGAGTTGATCAATAGATTTATGCTGCCATATATTTCCATCAGACGCCCGGGAGTCACTCAATCAACTTCTTGTCGCCACACGCGGACATCAATTCTAATCAATTTCCCAGACTCAGAGTCAGAGTCACTTGAAGTGTCGAAGCGTTGAAGCAGATATATGTTCCCTGTCTAGACGGATCGGTGGGGCGCCCACTTAATCAGAGAGCGAAGGAGCGATAGAGGTCCCTCGGGGAGTCTGTTCTGCAGTTACCCCGGAGATAACCCTGAGACTGAGGGAAAGAGAGACCTCCCCTGACACAATCCTAATTAATAATAGGGGAGGGCCGCTCCTTGGCGTCGCCCAGCTCCTTGGGTTTCTGGGTCTTATCTTTGGCTTTGTGTTCAGTTTCCACGACGATATAGGGTCTTGGGTTCAGGGTGACGCCCAATTAAGGTTGATTAGATTTCGGTTCAGCCCTGGACTTGCCCTTATCCGACTTTATCCGAGCACTGCGGTCTCTCCTGCGAGGTTGCCCCGATAAGGAGACACTATCAACGTGCGCGGTGGTCTTGGCCCCCGACAATTTATAGAGTTTCCCTCAATCAATTGTCTGCCAGGCAGGACTATTAATAACTGATTGAATTTGCCACGCACGCGGCCATCGGTCTTGCCTGGTCTGGGGGGATGTGGGGGATCTGGGGCTAATCCGTGGTCTCCCCTTAATTGCGGCCTTCAGTCAAGCGCACGTCCCTCTTAAAGGATGCGAATGGGTCTGGGGTCTGGGGCCACTCTGGACTCTGGGGAACTATTAATTGCCATCAGTCAGCGGCATGCTAATAAACCCTTGCTCCCTTCAGAGCTCCATCATAGAGACGAGAGCGTGACACGTCCTGCAGTGCCAGGCTCAGAGAGGATATGTGTGTGCCCCCATTTCCCTGGCCATTAGTTCCAGTCACGCGCCCATCGCCGTCCCATCACAGAGACTGCACCACAGACATCGGACATCGGACATCGGACGCAAGGCCAGAGAAGGCAGGAAACCCATCTTCGAATGTTTTCCGCTGTTTGCATTTTGAAATCTAAGCTGAGAGCCGAACCGGTCTGCGGAGAAGACCCCTAGAGCTCCTCGGTTCCAGACGGGCCAGGCCGGGCGTCAATTACTTTTCGCATTTGTGCGCATTTGGAGCACATTTATTTTAATCTCACCTGTGTCCAAGTCCCAGCGTGGCTGTGATTGATGCTCTGGGCCAGCTGCATGGACACCCAGCTCCAGCTCCATCTACATCTCCAGCTCCAGCTCCATCTCCCAGCCCCGCGGCAACCCTTCAATTACTGGACACTTTGTGTCAGCGACTGTTAGGCCGGCGAACAAGTGTCCTCCGGCTGCTGGCCGAGATCTGGGCGGAGACTGCTCGGTAACTCGCCGGTGCCCGTGATCATGTCCGAGACACGACTCTTGTAATTAGCCGTTGTTGTTTATTTAATTTCAAGCTTAATAACGCCACAACAGCCCAGAATATTGAGTGCCGGGCTGGACTGGTAATGGGAGTGAGTGCACTAGCATTTGCATTTGCCTCTGCCTCTGCCAGTCTTGGCCAGACCCCGCTCCCGCCAGATCCAGACGGGCAGCTCGTAAGCTCGCTAATTTATTTCAGCGCTCGGGTTGTGCAAACATTTTTCGCATTCAAATTTGTTCAACAGGTTGCCGTGGCCATGTCTGTCTTGGGCCCTGTCCAGCTGTGAATTGATGGATGTGGCAAGGTTAAGGCCCAAGGAGTTGAGGAGGGAGCAGCAGCTCTGGCTGATTGGAAAAGGTTCTTGGTTACCTCATGGAATGTTTGCAGTTCTGTACTCCGTATTGAATGTCTTCCTACTACTGTTTGTTATTAGAAAGCTTAGTATATGCTTTAGTTATGGGAGGGACAAAGGTGTCTTTTAGTGCCATCATCCATCCCGTAATTGTCTTTATTTCTCCGGCATATCAAGTCGCTCCTTCTCTGCAAAACAGAGTCAGCGAAGAAGAAAAACTTTCGCTTTTTTTGAGTGCTTAGGTATTTTATCTATTCGCCACTCGAGTTGCGTTCAGCTCGCAGGCCTTTGCCCGCTCACTCACTCGTTATCTAACAGCTAACAGAGTCATGTGCTGCCAAGCGAGCACTGGCCGTCATTCCGGCCAAATGGATTATAGGCCAGGTGAATTATGGACTCTAGAGCTTCGATAATGAATTCAAACACTCGCAGCGGAGCTGCTCGTTGGCCTCTTGCACTCTTGCACTCTTGCACTCTTTGGCAATTCACGAGCCGGGGAAACGTGCTGAGGGCAGGCCAGGTGATAAGGTGGGCTATCACTCCCTGGCCTTGTAAACATGGCCAGAACAGGAGCCTGGCACTCGAGGACTGTTTGTTGTGAACGTGCGCAAGACGAGATGACATTTATGAATTGCAAATGTGACATGTCACGTCCCCTGGCCCAAGGCCCAGCCCTTAAAAGGAGAAGGCTTGACTAATTGCCGCCAGTCGGAGTCCTTCACAAGTCGTAGAACCCTGGCTGCCTGGCTGCCTGGCTGAGATGAGCGACCGGGGCTGAGGCCATGTTTACGGGGAATAAACAATGGACAATTGGCCTCAGCTCAGCCCTAGCAGCGACTGATAGTTCGCACTCTGAGTCCCCCTCTCCTGGCCAGATAAGGAACTGGTCCTAACCGAGCAATAAAAGTTACATGGGCATGCAGCCCATCAGCAGAGCAGTGATTCCATTCCCTCCGCCTCTCTGCCGTTTAAGCCACTTAATGGGCCCATTTGCACCAGCAGCGGAGATGGGCTACTGGAGTTGCCAGGCGAGGAGTCAGTCCATAGTCTTTCACAATGCCAGAAGCACTTATCTCCGTGCCACGAAATGGCTGATTGTTTCTACATGCTGTCTCTGGGTAACGATTGGTATCTACGAACTCGTAGAGTTCTTGTCCCCCTTTGAGTAGGGGATGGCCCCACCCATCTAATTACTTATCAGAGAGTGGCTGTTCGTGGGAAACCCCTTATTGAGACACCTCATTTGCTTACCCAACTCAGAGATGCCCCATCTCACTTTCGATTTGCGTGGGCCGCCTCCTCTTCTGCCCAAAATAGATCCCAAACTGTAATCCATCATAAGTCGCCTAACGACTCTCGATAAAGGCTGACACCGGAGTGCCCTCGGTGGCTACGTTTCCCCCTCCAAAGTTCAAGGGGGATTTGATCCTCCTACCAAAACTGGAAACTGGTTAGAGGAAAAGAAGAGTAACAAAGGCCGCGGGCAAACCCGATCATCACCTCGGCGGCGGCAATTCCTCAGCCATGAGTCACGTCCGGGGTATTCCTCCAGAGTCTGGTAAATGCAGCTTAATGACTCCAAGTCGTAGTAGGAACCGGAGATGGAGATGGAGACGGTGACGGAGTCTGTAAAATAAATCTTGTAAGCCCCCGAGGCTGATTGAATGAATGAATGGATGAGAGAGCTGCTGGGCAATTGCAGGGCTCCGAAATGTTTTTAATTTTATGCATATTTTATTTTGGGGTTTCTCTTTCAGAGTTCTCTCCCTCATTGCCCTGGAGGGACATTTCTTCTGGCTTTGCTTTATGATATTTTTTATTGCTAAATGTTTTAAGCGTGCTCGGCTGTTAATTCGAGTTTTGCTTTTATCAAATGATTGATCTTTGTACAATGGCTTCTCTGTTAATTATCGCTCTTGCATATATACAAATATAGGAAACAATTCATTATAAAACACATATTCTGGGGCCTTAAAGTAAATGCGGACAAGTGCTTACAATGGCTGAAAGCTGAGACTTTACAGACACGCTCGAAATTGATTTTGTTCGTTGTTTCGGTTGACTGATTCACTTAGCCACAATTGAATGTTAACTGGCCGGGTTTTTTGTTTTTCTCTCTCGGGGAAGTAATTTTGCAACGTTTTTGCGTTTTTCCCTCGAAATTGCTGCGAAGGTCGACACAATACTTTTGTGTGTGGATTCCGTTTTATTTGTTCTTTAATATTCAAAGTCAACAGTTATTTTCCTTTGTGTTATTTGCCTCGTTTCTGCCTTTTTTCCACCAGAAGTCTTGCTGAAGTTAATTGAATTGGCATATGTTTGCTTTGACGCCTGCTTTGTGAGTCATTTCACCGAAATGGCCACTGAAATGGAATGGAATTTGGTACTTATCTAGAGCAGTTTTAAATAGCTTTTATTCTTGCCATAAATAATCATATTTGAGTGCAGTTGGAAGGAAAACAAGGAAGTTATTTGTCCTAACAACACATAATTTAACTCACAAAGCTTTGGCTACCGGGTATCTCACAGTCGAAATGGAAGCACTTTCTTGCTTGTTGGAACTACTTTCTTTGCCTCCACAACTCTCTTTTTCCCTGCTCAATTGAATTATTGGACACACATGTGTGTAGATATATATAAACTTAAGCCTGAGAGCGCTTTGCCCGAGTTGAGGTGACCCGGCAATCGGCCATGCAAATTGAATGAGCTCCGTACTTGGAGGCGTCTGTGGAATGCAAGTGCAATTGCAATTGACTTGTGCTCGTCCAGGCAGCAGAATCCATTGTTGGTGGGGGAGCCAGTGCTGACCCGGGTTGACATCTGGCGGAGCAGCTCCATGCACTTGTCAGAGCTGCTCAGCGTCAATATCCGCCGATTCCGATTCCGATTTCGACCCAGTCACCAAGCGAGGCTCCGCTTGGAACGTGTTTCTCTGTCCGCTGGCTGACTTGCTTGAGTTTTATTGTCACACCACATTTTGTACGGATTGCTTCTCTTTGCCTTGCTTTTATTTTGTATTTTGTATTTTTTTGCTTTTTTTGGCACACACAAGTGGCTGACGAAATGTGAGGAAAGGCCGCCGCCAAAAAGAGCAGTAAAAATTTTGTTTATTTTCGCACTGAAACGGCAAAAGGAAACCAGTTCAACGCGGCGACATATGGCGTTTTCCTATAGAAGTAACCCCAAAAGCGTATATCTCTGCTTCCCAGAAACCTTTAATCAGTCATAACCCAGAGCCCAGTCCGAAGTCCGGCAGAAGTGACGTGTTCGAGGCCTGGCAAGATATAGAAATAGTTGTGTGGCCAAGTCGGTGAGCAAATGCAAAGCAGGAGGCCAGGGGTCTTGTGTGAAATATTGCTCAGATGGCAGATAAGGCGGACGCTAAGTTAATAAACATTCTGTGAAGTCACACCAGAGTTTATTTATATCCAAAGCTGCAATATATAGAATAGAGAGTACAAGGCTATTTGGCATTCCAGTTATTATCATATTAAATATTAAATAGCCAGAGATACTGGGTACTTGAGTGACTGGACTGGATAGTTCCCTTTATGCCCTTCGATTAGTTTCTGTCCATTCTTTCCATTTTCGCCACATTCCGCTTCTCCTTTTCATTTCTCGTCAAATTCCCTTAATTAAAATTGACAAAAATATTATCTGTCACGCGAGCACTACGCCTCTTGCCACTTTATCAGCCCGAGGGGTTGGCTGGGTCTGGGTTATCAGCCGAGTGCCGAAAACGGGCTCACATTTCTATTTGGAAAATGACTGGACTTCGGGTGAGTTCGCTGCTCCATTAAGCCGGTTAATGGTCTCTCATCGGGCCGTTGGATAAAACCAATTGTCATCTTGCGTCGGAGCCAGAGTTTGTGGATTTTTGAGTGCTCATTAGCTGCTTGTTGGCGGCTTCTTCGCTTTTTAAAGCTCAGCTGCGACTCGACAGTTGTTTATGTGCAGAAAATGTAGGGGGTTTGAGTAATTGAATGTTCGGGCCGACGTGGATCGCGGCTACTCCCGGAATACATAAACAACTTGAGTTTGTTTTGCTCAAAAAATCTGCTGACTTCGAGGGGATTAGCGGCGGACCGGCATTAAAAACAGCTCCTTCACTCTTAGAAAATAACCAGAGAAGTTGCCCTGGGGTAGACATTATTTTTATTTAAAAATCCGCCTGGCATGTATCGGTTTTGGTGATTTACGACAGCGCCTGGGCTTGAGATTGAGATGGAGTGGAGTGTCTCGGTGGAGCTGGAGGTGGGAACTCTTTGAGTTCCGTTCCCGCATCGCTCCCAGAGGAATGCACTGGGCAAACCAATTAAGTCCGCCCAAGCAAACAGGCAAACAACTGTAAAAGGCCCCTAATTTTTACCTCAGAGCCAAGACTTCCAATTCTCGCCTTCAAATATTTGCCCCTTCAATTAGCGCTGTGTCAAAAGCGGAGGGGCGGGAGATGGCCACGAAGAAAGCAGCTCCAATCCGGAGAGGAGAGTGGAGTCAGTGGAGCTCCAACCCGGCTAACATCTGATATCCGAGGCGAGCCAAGTGTCACTCCGCGCACATGAACTTCAAGTGCGCTCGTTTTTCTTTTGACATTTCAACATTTCTCGCTTCCAGCGCCGCCGCCGCGCTTTCGAAACTGAAGAGTAGAATGAATACCTGGCTAGGCCAGGTAAAACGGGTTTCGAAACCATACACTCGCCGCTCTCCCCTCGCCTGGATACTACTACTACTCCAGTGGCGGTATCAGGGCCCGAGTCGCGGGTTGAAAGTTCAGCAGCGATTGAACGCTCGATATTGTAATCGCTGGCTGGCTGCCTCTCTCCGTGCACTGCGAATAATTGGGATACTTCAGGGAATCTATATATAATATCTCTAGTATTTAGACTCCCTGCAAGAGTGGTTCTCCTGACCAGAGGCACCTGCAAGGTTATGTTCCTGCTCCCTTGGCGAGCAAAGAGTCCAAGGCATACAACATTTTCCAGCTTTCTGTTTAGGAAATTCCCATTTAAAGTGGAATCCCATGGAGTATTTTGATCCGTGTAGGGAATGGGGTAGGCGTAAGGAGTGGAATGGGTCGAAAGGTGAAGGAGGTAAGGAGCAGTCACGGCTCGGTTTCCCTCATTTTTGTTTTGGTTTTCGTACAAAGGTACGTTGCGGTGGCGAAATTAAAAGCACCACGCTTAGCTCCTAACCACTGACACACACAGATACACACTCACACGGCGGCAATTACACATTCATTGAGCGAAGGAAAAGCAAATCAAAACGCTTGCCCCGAAGGCACTTACACTCGCGGGCAGTGAGTTGGGTACACTAGGGTTTATCCATAAAAGAGTGTTTAATTCTGTGTACCCTCTCAGGGGTACAAACACAATAGGTACACATGACATATATAGTAGTGACTTTTAAAGTTCCAGCTTCAAGGCGATGCTAGGCTCCTGAAGCCACCAATTCTTGGAGTGAATCCCCCTCTCGCGAATCCTTCAGTGCTTCAGTGCTGACCCCGACTGTCTCTAACCGCCGAAAGGCAAACAAACACAAAGGCGGATACAGGAGAACCTACCCAAAAAAGTTGACCTGAAATTCCAGCTAAACTAATGAAGCGAAAACAAAAGCAAAACCAAATCCCATTGTTTCTCTCTCTGGCTTATATTTTTATTTATTTTTTTTTGTTTCGGTCCCTGCACTTTTTGCATTCTTTTTAAGGCACAAAATTCGCTACCATAAAATGGTGAAGCATGAAACATGAAAGCAGGCAGGAGTTCCTCTCATGAATGATGGACCAAAATCCAGAATCCGCTTTGAAATTCCTTTGAAAATTGTGGCTCTGCGGCTTCTCAGAAGGCTCTCTGATATGAGAATACACTTTAATTGTTTCAACTTTGCTTTGATTTATTTGCAGAAAGTTTATGCCAAGGCCCTTTACGATAATTATGCAGACACGCCGGACGAGCTGCCCTTCAAGAAGGGCGACGTCCTCACCGTCATCGAGCAGGACACGGAGGGCATACAGGGCTGGTGGCTCTGCGCCCTGCGCAACCGACAGGTGAGTTGGCATCCCGCACTGCGCTTGGTGTTCTGGAGGAGACGGAGACCCCTCATCAGAGCTAACAGGGAACCGCCTTCCTTTTTGTTTGCCTTCTTGTTTTGGCTCTCAACTCATCCCTGATTGCGTCTGGGTTCTGTCTGCATCCGTAATTAAGCAATCGAAGGCATTTGCATAAGTTTTTCCACATCATTCCCCTCCGAAGTCGAGAAAAACTCATTTAAATTTTTAATTTAATTTTCTGTAATTGTTTATTTGAACGTCTGAAGCCCAAAGCTGGGCTGCCTCGCCGTCATCATTCACGGCACGTGGCCTGCTGCATGCGGGAATCCCAGGCCCCCTTCCCCGGGCTCTCTGGGTCTTATAAATTACACATTTTTGGCACTTTAATTGTGGCTGCAGCGCTGTAATAATCATAATCATCAGCGGCCCTGCATCGGGCAGGGGGCGTGAGCATAACCATTACCGCAGATTACCACAGTGCACACAACGCTATCGCTGCCCTCCACTTTTGCTAAAGATAAAGACAGGCGGTCCGATTTCGAAGGCAAACCGAAGTGATACTCAAACAGAAGGGGGAATAACACAAATATATGTTATATGGGCATATGTTCAAACTTTCAAGAAATCAGCAGAGAAATGTGTACTTTGTGATGGGGTCTCTGAGAGAATTCATTTTACTCCAAGAAAGAGTTGCCTGGCCGTACTGATTGACCCATTTCAAAGACCCAGCTCTCCAGCTTCTCCCGTCAACTTTCCCATAGAAATCCCATTTATCAAACGCACCCACATTTCGCTTGGCGAGGCTGCCGTGGCCTCAATTTCCGATTTTTGCTAATTATCGCAGCCCAGCTCTCGCCGCAGGCAGCCTTGGGGCCGACCAACCCCCTGCGACAGCCCGTCGTCCAATCTCCAGATCTGAAAACACTTTTCAAAGCTGGGCAAAAATTAAACAATTTCTGCACGTTGTTCGCTTAATTAACAACTCAATTGGCGCCGCCTGAAACAGAAACAAGCTCCGACCGACCGACCGACCGGCCAGTGATGATATGGTGTCAAAACATATATCAAAATGGAAATCACTAGAGCTCGGCGCGATATGGATACCTACGGCGGCATAGACTGCGGGCCAATTGTCGCTAATTAAAAAGTAGCCACGGCTTTTTAATGGAAACAATTAACCCAAAAACGGCGGCCAATTGAGTGTCGAGCAACCAAGCCAGCGAGCAACAAAGTGTGGCATAAATATTTACAGCAAAAAGTCCGCAAAAACCAACTTTCGGCACATGTTTTTTTTTGCAAAGCTGAAACAGATGTTGACAAGATTTCTGCCCGACTTTTGATGTTTGGCACATATTTCTGGAGAAAAATTACATATCTTTGCGAGGAATTTGTGAAATAAACTGACACGACATGATGTGCCGTGGCCTGCAATTAAAAGCAAACATCGCACACAGAAATATGGCCATAACTCAGAGCTTTTTGTTGCATTTTCGTGGGATATACATTCGTACATGTGTGTGCCTTTCATTAATAATTCATGCAGCATTGAAGTTGATTAAAAGCCAATCAAAAGCAATTGAGATCAATGAGTATGAGTCCACCCAGCCAGCATCTATAGCTGTTGAGTGATCAGTTCCCAAGCCCCACGAGTGATGATTTCGATTTAAGAATTATGATATTAAGTATATATAAGCAGAGCTCTGCCTGTTTATATTTTAAAGTATGTTGTATTCTTAATGTATATTTATTCCCCCTTTTCCCTTGTCTCTATTTCCAGGGTCTTTGTCCGGGCAACCGGTTACGCGTCTTGAACTCTTACGACTCCGGCTGCTTCTCTCCGTCGCCGGCCAGCTCACCAATCCCGTCGCTGGCCGCCAGCACCGCCACGCTGAACAGCTCCATCTGCTCGGCGGAGATCTACGAGAACGGGTCCATCATCAGCGCGGCCTCAGCCTCGTCCAGCGGCGCTCCGGGAGCGGAGACAGCCTCGGCGCAGGGCCGTGGCGCGAGGAGATCTTGGCACGTCTCGCCGAACAAGGTAGGTCCTCAGCCTCGTCCGTTCTCGTCCGTTCTCGTCCCGGCTGACTTGCCAATTTCTTAATTTTCCGCTCCGCCTGAGTCCGCCGCAGGGAGCACGGGACAGGGAGCACGGGACAGGGAGCGGGGCCCTGGGATCTTAATTGATTTGGTTTATTTTTAATTTTTTTTTTGCCAATTTTGGCATTCTCCGGCGGCACCGCTGTAGTGCCTACTGAATTATGATGTTTGTCGGGAAAGTGAAAGAAAGTAATTTCTCGGCTCCTTTGGTTCGTTCCATCGCTCCATCATTACGCTCTGAGGGGTCCCCGGTCCATGGTCCATTCATCTGCATCTCCGCCATCTCCATCTCCATCTCCATCTGCATCTGCATCCCGGTGGATCCGCTCCCCGCACATCAACTGCGTGTCGTAATTGTGCAATTAATAAGAGTTGTGGCAGTGGCAGAGAGTCGATCGGCTCATGGGGGATAGCCACAGCCTCTTGGGGTCCATGGCAGCTGTCCAACGGGTTTCGGCTTCGGTTTCGGTTTCGGCTTCGGTTTGCCTCCTCCGGGCTCGTAACTCGCCAATTTGTCAGCTGGACATGCGTTTTATTTGCATTTCTCTCACTTTGATTCGATTTGATTTGGAAATTAAAGGAAACGAACAATTTGTGGATCGGAAGATCAATAACTGCTGGAAAGCCACTTCTCCGAGCTGCGTGTCCGAAGAGGGACAACAGGATGTGGGTACACTTCATCAGCGAAGCAACAAAGTTGCTGTGAAGGATGACCTGGAACCCCTGCTCGTGCATAGATGGGACATCCCATACCCACTTCTCGATCTCTGACTTCCAATCAAAGTCTTTGGTTGCACAACGGATCAAGTTAATTGACCGAACCGATCATTAGCACACACACCAGACCCCCCCGGACTCCAGGCCCGGCTTGCACTCGCTGACCTTTGGCGTTCGAGATGAGCGGACGCCCACATCCATGGTGGGATGATGGGACTCTTACTCGGACTCGGACTCGGTGTCGGTCTCGGTCTCGGTCTCGGATAAACGGTGACTTTCGCTTTCCCTGGCCACTGACTAAGTCACTAACTGACTGAGTGACTGACTGACTGACTCGCAGGCAAATCAAATAAAATGAAACCCAAATTACAGAGTCGTAAACATTTCCTCGCATTATCGGCAGTTATCAATCTTGACTGGAGGCAAGTGAAACCATAAATTCAAATGCAAATGTTGCTGGGAGAGGAGGAGCTGCTGGCAGCTGGAGGAGCAGAGCCCACTGCAGATTGCTCTCGAAAAGCGTTGCAGTCGGAGACTTTGGAGAAACCTTTCGCCATAAAGCTCGGCTGCCTTTTGTGGCTGTTCGATTTTATTGACTTGGGAAAATCTCCCTCACCACTCGAAGGCGTCAAAAGCCATGTGGGGAATGTATCGGATTGGATCGGACATGCACTTGACCCATCATCCGGATGCTTCAAGTGGGAGAGAGATCCCCCCGACGGAGTGGAGCCTCTCGTTGACCCATTTCGGTGGTGGCTGTGTGTTGGGGGATTTGTGAACAAATCTATGGAGGATGAGTTGGAAATTCAAACAATCAGAGACATAGAGAAGCAAACCAGTGACTACTTAGAGGTGTTGAACTTTGAGAAGCTCGTTGAAGTTTGGCAGACGATACTCTAGAGGTGTCCTACTAGAATTCGGAACTCTTAACTCTTTTAAGCTGCTGGATTAAGACTTAAGTAGGCGACATTCCTCGGGCCACGGGCTAATTGGGAACGGAAATGTCTGGCGGCTAATGTTGCGCAATCGCTGGGCAGTGGCTGTTGCATATATCCGTACTCCAGGCATCCCACACGGAGACACACTTCTTATGGCTGGGAAAAGCCGCCTCCACCGTTAGCCAACTGCCAGATACAGATACAAACGCTGTGCGACAATTTCAAGTTCCTTAAACCCACATACGAGCCAGCACCTCCTCCTCCTGCCACCTCGTCACGCACCGAGCATAAAGTCAGGCCAGGTCCCAGTCAGGTGGCCAACTGCAACCGGCCGCTGGGGCCGATGGCCAATGGCCAATGGCCAATGGAGATTTATGGCCAGAGCCAAAACGAGCGAGAAGGAGGCTCTCGAGTTGAGCAAAACATGTCATTTTTATTTTTACTGCCCAAAAACGGTGAAAAATGCAGCCAAAGCAGCCAAAGCAGCCACAATAACTCTTTTTCTTTATTTGTATCTGGGATTCTGCAGAGATTTGTGCGTGACCAAGTCGGGAAGGCTGCAGTTATGGCCAACTGGCGAGGATTCCGCATTGGAGCCGGCATGCGGACTCGCTAAGAAAGCGGTGAAAACTCTGCGGGTACGGGCTCCAAGCAAGGTCGTCCTCGTCTTGGAAACCATCTCCTTTGTGGGACACATCACGGGCCTACCCGATCCCCCTGGAGAAAGACCAGAGTTACGATCTTTCTTTCTCCTCCCGCGATAATTAACATTTTCCGTACAAATCTTCACTTCTTGTGACGTTCCGTACGTGAGGGAATGCTGAAATCTGTAAGCAGTTTGCAGAAGAGAACCCGAGAACCGAGGGGTTCTTCTTCGGAATACTTGGAGGAGAGTCCACGGGGGGCAGCTCTCCGAAGGGAGCATTGAAATGCAGGGAACAAGCCAGGAGATGACAATCGCGCGCTGCTACTGTTTTCGGGTCTGGAATTTAAACGAGAACGTGTCGAAGAGATTGTTATTACACAGCCAGAATCTGGAATTACTCACAGGTACCTAACATGTGGAGAACTCCAACTGTCGGCCATTAAAAGTGTGGAAGCGAAAGAAAGCAGACCGCCCCGGGCCCAGCCCATGGAGTGCCCCATGCCCCGAATGTGTCATAAATACACAAGTCTTTGATATATGCTCATGCCTTGGAAAAGTTGCACTAACAAGGAGAGTCACGCGAATTGGCCGGGAGAGAGAGTCGGGCCCAAACCAAACCCATAAGGAAAATCAACTAAAGACAATAAGCCCCGCTGGGCTTTGTCCTATTTTGAAGATTGCACAACCAACACACACTTTCAGGTGGTCTAGTTCCACTCGAGACTGGCCTCAGAGATGCCGCCAGCTGCCCTGATTCCCCGATTAGATAGTGGAGGGACCCGGAACCCTCCCTCCCCGCGGTGCTCGGGTCCTCCTCTCAGACTCAGACTCAGCCTCAGCCTCAGCCTCAGTCCCAGTCCAGACTCTAATGGCAGCTGCAGCTGCTTGGAGGGATGATGGGACCGCTCTTATTCTTATTTTGGCATTTGGTGACTCGTGTTACGCGTCAATTGGCACTTCAATGGCCCGGACAAAAGGTAAACCGAGCAGGATATTAGGGACCACTTCAGGTAGAGCGATCCTCTCGAGGGGAACTTGGTACCCCTTGCGTAACGGTTTCCTTAATTAGGAATCGATTCTATTCGCGGGCCGCCCGGGGGCGTGGCTCTTCTGTGGTGCGTGCCTCTGGCCTGCGGCTAAAACTGATGGATTCGGCATATGTCGGCGCGGTAATATTTCATCAACATATGGCTGGGAAATTCATTATTTCCAATATATCAAGTATGCGGCCAACGAGGGGTAGCTAGGAACAAAAGTCGAGCTACTGTAAGGGTAGTCTTAGCCTTGTTCTAATGCAATTTTAATTCAGGAAGTCGATGAGTTAAGTCCTTAATCCGTTTTTATGGCAAATCAATATGGTGCAAAAGATATTCCAATATTACACAAGGACAGGAAAATAATTTAAGCCCTTATAAAGTCAGATCAGGAGTTGTTTTTAGCATCTACCTTGCTGAAACGACTTCCTCCATTTCAATACCACCCCGCCTGCACTGGTGTAGCCTTGTTTTGTTTTTGTTTCTGGCCCTTCTGGGGTCCTTTACCTTGACACTGAACCGCCTTGAACCAGGACCCAGTATTCCTGAGTTCCCACTGCGCAGGCGTCGGAATCAGGACGAATTCGCGGCGAATTTCCCGACATTTCACGACCGCTCTCGAAAGTGTCGACAGTCGAGTCTCATCCGCCGAACAGCGACGTGTATCCCCGCCGGATCCTTCCGTTTTCCACTCTATTTTTCTATACTCCTTGCACAAAGTGCACCTTGCACTTGGCAGAGGCGCTGAGCAAGATGTAATAACCAGGGGAGAGCAGAGCAGCAGCCCCGACCAGGTGAGGAACGGCAGCCACACCCAGGTCGGTTTTCCTGAAGGAAAAGCCATGCCTACGGGTGAGGGCAGGAAAATCGATAAGCCACTCGCTCGCTGGAGAGGGAGTGGGAGTGGGTACTACTCCGAGTAGTAGTAATAGTAGTAGTAGACGCAGAGTCACCCAACCACCCATGCACTCAAGCAATCGAGACTCATCTCTCCTTTCGCCTGCAGGTTATAACCCCGCAGAGACACGGTGATGTCTACATCTACAACTGCTCGCCAGGATCTGGGACAGGCACGGGACCGGCGAGCCCCCGCACACCCCAGAATCAACATCAGCATCAGCAGCAGCAGCAGCTGTACAGCAACCAAAGCATCTACCAGAACCTAGGCGCCGCCATGATGTCCCACAACGGGAGTGCCACTCCCAGTGGCAGTGAGTTCGAGACCTACGACATCCCCAAGCCCGCCACTCCCGTGCCGCTGAACTATGACAGCCCGAGGAGCGGAGGCGGAGGCGGAAGCGGAGGCCCACGGACGCCCACCAGCCTGGGAGCCCGCTTCGAGTCTTTGAAGAGCGTAACCGCCTCCATTGAGGAGGAGTCCTACGATGTGCCGCGACCCCTGATCTCCGCCGGCCTGCTCCAGCAGCATATGACCCAGATGACGCCCAGCAGCTCCGCCTCCTCGTTGCTGACCAGCGATAGCCTCTCGCTGAGCTTCTCCAGCTCTAACCGCTCCTCGATGGCCATCATACCCGACTATGACATCCCGCGCCGCAATCCCTTGCCAGTGCGCCGCCAGCAGAGCGGTCTCTCCTACGACTCTACCCTCCCGCCGCTGCAGGAGCAGGAGCAAAGCCTGGCTCCCGCTGCCCCGGCGATCACTGCCGCAGCCGCGGCTTCCGCTCCCAAAGAGTTGCCCTTGGAACTTGGCTCGGCGCTGGAAACGCTGGCCAAGCTGCAGCTACAGACGACAGCCGCCATCAGCCGCCTGCTGAGCTTCGTCGTGCCCAACTGGCGCACTCGCGCCCAACTGGAGCCGGCCATCATGGAGCTGAAGCTGGCCGCCCTGCGCCTGCGCACCGCCCTGCACGACCTGGCCGAGTTCGGAGAAGGAGCTCTCGGCAACGCCACGCGATCGGAGGACCGCAGCCTGGCCCTCAAGCTGCGACCGCTGGTGCGGGCTCTGCGGGACGCCAACAAGCTGATACACGACTCATCCGAGTCCCTCGACGCTCAGGGCGACTGGTCAGTGGAGCAGTTGGCGCGCAGCGACGAGAAGCACGGCTGTCGTCCGCCTGATGCACTCGACCAGCTGATGGCCTGTGCCCAGACCCTCACCGAAGACGTGCGCTCTACCACCAGCTTCATCCAGGGCAACGCCTCGCTGCTGTTCAAGCGCCAGACGGTGCTCCCACCAGAGCAGCAGAACGGAAGCGGTGGAACTGTCGTCGAAGGCAGCCGTGGCAGCGCCGAGTGGCTGGAGGACTACGACTACGTGGCCTTCGAGTCTAAGGACGCGGCCGCCAGGAAGAATCAGGCTCTACGCGAGGCCATTCCTGCCGGCCTGAAGTCCCAGTTCGACACGGTCATCCGCATCTCTGAGAGCACTGCCATGGGATCAGTAGCCAGTTCGGGTTCCGTGCCCACCACGCCCACGGCGGCCACAGCCACGACGCCGTGCAAGTCGCCGGAGATGACCGACAAGGACAAGAAGCTGGTGCGCTACTACGCCCAGCAGATCTCCACGCATATGGGCAACCTGATGCAGGCCATCGACTCGTTCCTGGAGACGGTGGAGAAGAACCAGCCGCCCAAGTTCTTCATCGCTTACGGCAAGTTCGTGGTGGTCAGCGCTCACAACCTGGTGACCATCGGCGACAACGTCCACCGCAACATTTCGAAGGAGGCTCTGCGCGAGAAGATCCTGCGCTGCACGAACGGCCTGTCCGACGCCCTCAAGACCTGCGTTTCCAAGTCGAAGAAGGCGGCGGCCCACTTTCCCAGCGGCAGTGCCGTCCAGGAGATGGTCGACTCGGTGGTGCACATCAACAGTCTGGCCAGGGAGCTGAAGACGGTCATGCTGCAGGCGGTGCAACTGTCGGCAGCGGCCGGAGTTGGAGCCTGAAGTATCCGTGATCCGATCGCGGTTCAGTATTAACTTGAGAGGTGCAGAGTTGCAGCCACGTCTTCCAAGCCCAGGCCTCTCCCACGACGGTTCCTTATCGCTTCGCCTAAGCTTTGGCCCGCAGACAGCTGATGTACCCAAACCCAACTATCTGAAATTGGCATATCCCCAGCAGCAGACAGCGCACACTTGCATTGTGATATTTTTCGAGCGAAACATCTGAAAATGCACAGCCCCGACCTCTCCCCGGGAGGAGGAGGAGGAGGTCGCCCAGGACTCGGCTTAGATCTTAGTTGCTACCCACCAGAGTCAGTCGCCTAGCTTAAGTTTCGATTCTGTACATAGTATACCATAACTACCATAACTAGCTATAGACTTTTGTAAATTCGATACGATCCCCGACCCGAACACATCCCCGCCATGCGCACCAGCAATGTTGTATCAGTGGATGCATTTCAGCGTAGATCTGTATACTCTAGGATTAGGACGTATCTCACACATACGCGTAGACCTAGGCACCCTCATCCATATGTAGGACACACGCATAGTCAGAATCTGAAAGATTTACACTCAACCCAACATGCAGAGATGGTCAGTCAGTCAGACAGTCAGCAATATACGAAAATATACACATTAACATAACATTAGCTACCAAGTAAAGGATGTCGCGGGTGGATGGAGCCCAGCCCCGGAATAAGCTACATTTACGAGTGGAATAAGAATAAAATTATAATAAACCTATACTATATCGTTTTTCCTTCAAGACTTTGGAATAAGACAGACCAAGACGCCTTTACTTACACATGATATGATACATAAGCAAATATCAGATGACACAGGAAGAGGACTGTGGCTAACAGATCCCAGCAGGCTTATCCTTATCCCGAAAGCCTGGAGTTATTTGTGTCAGTGCCTCATAATATATTTGATTCAGTCTCAGTCTCTCCAGTCTCAGAAAACAATATATTTTCGTGGTCGATTCGCTCATGTGTACCTTTCAAATCATCAAGCCCATCGACAAAGTGAGGAAGTCTTGGGAGACCAGGTCGAACGGGACAAGCTTGCTGCGCTGCAACCACGTCCTCAATATTTGAGGTCTTCTGGAGAGCATATTATATTATTATGAAAGATAGCCAACTGTTGTATATTTTCTTTATTACCCAACTAAAAACTACCACAGAAAAGCTTTTCGAATTTTAATTAATGCTGTTTTGGCTTAGTTAGGGTTATTTTAAACTGTGATTTGTTCAAAAAAATAGGGTATTAAATTTCCGACTAAAAAATGCGAATATTTGAGGTCTTCTGGAGAGCATATTATGGCCAATAATGAAATGTTAGCCAAATGCCATATATATTCCGATCCGCTGTTTTTAAGGCTGTTTTGGCCAAGTTATGGATATTCTTAAGTTTGATTTGTCCAAAAATTAGGATACAAAAATGCCAATTTAAGGACCCAAATATCCGCATACTTGAGGTCTTCTGGAGAGCATATTATCGCCAAAAAATTTAATGACAGCCAAATGCCATATATATTCCGATCCGCTGTTTTCAAGGCTGTTTTGGCCAAGTTATGGATATTCTTAAGTTTGATTTGTCAAAAAATTAGGATATAAAAATGCCAATTTAAGGACCCAAATATCCGCATACTTGAGGTCTTCTGGAGAGCATAATTTGGCCAAAAATGGAATGACAGCCAAATGCCATATATATTCCGATCCGCTGTTTTTAAGGCTGTTTTGGCCATGTTATGGATATTCTTAAGTTTGATTTGTCCAAAAATTAGGATATAAAAATGCCAAT
>VNKC01001104.1:0-52594 GCA_008042775.1 Drosophila pectinifera
GAGGTCTTCTGAACCGCATATTTTGGCCAAAAATGGAGTATAACCAAAATGGCGTATATAGTTCGATTCACCATTAAGAGCTTAATTATTTGGCAATAAAATACTTGAAAAAAATGAGAAAAAAATTTTTGGCCAATTTTTGAAAAAATGATAAGGGGTTACATCATTAAAATTGTCAAAAATTGGCAAAAAAATTATTGTTTCTGATCTCTAAACTCAATATGCAGATTAATTAACGTAATAAAAACTAACACAGAACTGCTTTCCGAATTGAATTTGAGGCTGTTTTGACTTTGTTATGAATATTTTTAACATTTAAGGACCCAAAAAAGCGTAAACCTGAAGTCTTCTGAACCGCATATTTTGGCCAAAAGTCCGATTCACCGTTGAAAGCTTAATTATTAGTTATGGGTTTTTAAAGGACTGCAGCAGCCGCCAGCAGCATTTATTACGTACACAGCGCCCTAAAAGAATGCTACAAAATATTCAAAACCCGATGTAAAAGTAGTTTGTGGCTGAAAGTATGCTGCAAAATACTACAAAATACTAGTTGGCGGGCGACTGCTTTTGGAAATCTTAAGGTGCCATTGCAAATGAGCCTGCCAGTTCGGATGCGGATCTACAAGGCTCTGGTGGATCTGGCTCCACTAAAAATGCGGTGTTGAGTCTATCTATCTATCGTCACCTATTGTCCCAATAAAAGTGAAATTAGGAATTTAGGTAATAAGATAGGAACACTCTTTTATCGAAGAATTATTTAGTGACATACTGCTAACTCAAGAATTAAGGCCCGCTAACCCTTCAGCGAAATTCTTAGAAATCCTCTAAAGGAACGTTCCGACTTATCACCCTCACAGCTACCTGTCCGGCTCGCAGTCCATTATTTACGTGGCCAACTTGGCCAGTGAGGGTGTCACCGTGAACCTGAGCGACTTCGACTCGAGCCTGCCCACAAACCTGACTCTCCTCATCCGCAGCCTGCAGTCTGCCAAGGCGGAAGGGTAAGTGAACCCTTGCTGGATACAGGCTCCCAATATTTACCATCGCTTGGATATCCTTTCAGCTCCATCGAGGTCACCGGTTTGAGTCTGGAGGCCGGCGAGGCCCTGGTGCTGAGCAGCAGCAGCTGAAGCCTAAGCGCTTCCTGATTCGATTGGACTTCCTATCTTGGCGCACTTGAAAAATACCGACTTGGGGGCCACTCAATCGGCATTTATCTTCGGCTCAAAGCAAATATGCCGTGGCTTGCATAAATAAATAAATAAGTAAAGAACCAGACAAACAAACCACTCCACTCCGAGAACACCACACATATCCTGAGCCCCGATCCCCCAGATAAGCTCGAGTGCCCGGCGTTCTCTTTTAATTCCCAGTTGGCGGCGACGGGGCTCGCCATTTAAAGTGTTTACACACAAATTAAAGTCAAGCACAAGTCCCGCCCGCCTGTGTGTTCGTTTGGTAAGTATTTCGTGTTTTATACTCGAAGGGAGGACCCCCAGAGTATGTGTGTGTTTTACACAATGTAAATACAGACGACGGCCAGGGACTAGGCCTATAAGGCAGCAGAGTCGAGTCCCCAGCATCGCGTACTCTTTGAAGTCGAGCCCGTCGAGCCCGGCGAGCCCGTCGAGAGGGGGGCTTGATGAGTTCACACAGATAGCTCCGGTAATTTTCCCAGCGCGATTTATTACCAACCTCGGGAATTTCTGAGGCCAACCCCGCAGAATGTATTCTCTTTTGCCCCCAAAAAGTGGAGCAGGGCAGCTGAAAGCAGAACTTCAATTGCGTTATAAATAATTAAATTGCGTTTACACATGGTAATTGGCTGACGCCTGCGATACCCCGGCATCAAGTATACGCCCCGGTGGCCAGATACAAGGATTTCTCGGCTTATGGAAACTTGTCTCGCCGAACCACCTCTTGAGACCAACCTGGGTTGGGTTAGGGCCGGGGGTGAGAGGATCCTGACAGCAGGACCCGGAGCCCTAGACCGACTGAAATAACAATTCCGTTAACGCTCAGTGAAGTCGAGTAATTACCTGACTCGAGTGGATTTCACGTTCGATTAGTTTGAGAACAATAAACAGATTGAAATTCGAAAGGCGCCGCCTGCCCAAAAATCTTTACAAATGATTTTCTCCTTTTAAATAATCTCAGGACCCATTCGATTTGTTCGATTTCGTTTTGTGTGCGGACAGCGCTGAAAAATTAGCAGTCTGCGCCGGGCGGGCCACAAAAATGAATAAAATGGAATCGTGTAAATGGCTGCGTGACCCGTCATCCCCATTAAAAAGGTCACAGACACGGCTCCAGTTCCAGGTCCAACTCGGAGCCACTTTACCCCTGGGCACGTGACCAGAAACCCTGAGAGAAAAAATGCGTATGGAATTGTGGATGGACGGATGATGAGAATGAAAACCGCAGGACAGACGCCACCTGATCGCTGGCTCAAAGCCTTCCTTCTGCCTTTGTGCATTTCATTTTCAAAACAGATAATGAAGTTAATTTCCCAAAGAGACTGGGCCACCAAAGCCACCACAAGGAAGGCGCCCGAAATGATTACATTTAAGATGATTTTCGCAGATTTACGCAGGTCGGACAAAAGTTTCCTCCCCTTCCGATTGGAAAACTTTTAAAACGCATTAAGCCCCTCTGTAATCTGCAGGGGTTCGAGTTCCGACGCGAGCCGGAAGCGAGCCCGGCACATCCTTGCACATTTAGTTAACGAATTCGTGCTCCCCGACAACGTTTGCATATTAATAATGCGAGCCTAATATTTGAGTTTGATTCGAGACCACTCCTAACGAGCTGCGCTCACCGCTGGTGGCACGTGCCACCCGGCCAGGTGAGTCCCGGGCCCCGAAAGTCCATTTAATCGCTGGCCGCTCATTAATTGCACCGCAAGCACAGCTCATAACTGGCGTCCAACGGGTTGACGGCTGCCCGGCCTGGCCGGAATGGCAACGAGGCAACGAGGCAGAGGCTGGAGGAGCACTCTCATTTGAATGGCTCTCACGTAGGTGATGTTTCGGTGATGTTTCGGGTCCGTTTGGGGGCAAAGTTGACAACTGATGCCGCAGCGAACCCCCGCATCAGTTGACCAATTGTCGCCGATGTGATGAACTGCCCTGCTGCGCACGATGGTGCAGTTCTGTTTAAGGTAATTTAGGGGAGTGGAAGCTTTTAAGGGTTAGTTTGGGTGAGGGGCAGCTAAAAATAGAATGCCAAGGTGAAAATTCATCATAATTTCACTTCATTTTTTATGAGTAAATTAAAAAGCCAACCAGGGTGCTTTTCTCTTTGGCTGCCTCGACTGTCAAGTGCGACAACTACAACCACAACCCTCCTCGTAACGCTGTAACGCTGTAACGCTGTGGCACTCCCACGCACACTCACGCATCCCTACATCCCTACTCCAGTCCCAGTGCGCCTCATTTCCGAGACACCTTCTGCGGTCCTCCGTCCGCTTTGTGTGGCAGCCAACGCTGCGTATGCGTGATTTGTGTGTCTTATCAATCACGTCTAATGGAATTTCTTTGGCCCCGCTCCATGCCTGCTGGCTGTGAGTCTGACTCTTGAACCAGGACAAAGTTCCCTAATAATTTATAATAAGTTGGCCCAGCACGAGACCTTAAAATTGAAAAGTTTTCCAATGTCGTTGGCCCTTACAACCACATAACAAGTCACCTTATCGATGCTCCTTATGTACGAATCGCGTATTATTCTTCTTGAACTTATGATTATGTAAACTCTATACAGACTCCAAAATCAGGGCTGCGTACGGCTCCAAGGACAGGCTGCTCAGGGTGACGGAATCGCTGTAGGGATGAGATTGCAGCTTGTTACTTAAGTATTTAATTGTAGGCGCAGGATGGTACTCACCCAACGGTGGCCGTGGCCAGCGAATTCAGCAGCTTGATCGTGTAGTTGCCGGTGGCATAGATGGCACTGGCCACATCCAGTCCAGAGACAGAGGTGTCCAGCACATTGGCCACCAGCACATAGGTGCTCTCGCCGCTCAGCGATCTCTTGATGGCCACCACATTGTCACCCACGCTCGCATACCGAGTGGCACCCAGCTGCAGGGTCTTCTGCTTGCGCAGCTCCACCAGCTCCTTGTACAAGCTCAGGTGACTGGGGCTCGTGGCATTCTCGGTCTTCACATTCACCGTCACATAGTTCGGGTTGATGGGCAGCCAGGTGGAGGCGTTGGTCGAGAACCCGGCGTTGGCCTCATCACTCCACTGGAAGGGGGTCCTGGCGGGATCGCGGGTAAACTGCTCGTAGATATCCGCATTCGAGTTGCAGGCTGCGGGATCGCGACTGTCCTCCCAGCTGATGTCCAGATCGGTCATGCCGAGCTCCTCGCCCTGGTAGGTGACGCTCACACCGGGCAGGAACATCTGCAGCATGTTCATCAGGTCAATGCGGTCCTCACCATATCGACTGCCCACTCGCCGTTGGTCGTGATTGCCCATCTATACAGGTGATAGAATAAGCTTATGTGAAGGAACTGAAGGACCTTGAGCTGGGACCCACTTACCACCCAGTTGGCTGTCTGACCGGCGGGCATCTGGCTCAGCCAGCTGTTGATGATCTTCACGAAGCCCACCGCGTTCAGCTGGGTGTTGTTCTTGTCCCCGTTGCCGCCCACGATGAACTGGAAGTTGAAGGGCATCTGGGCGCCCAGGGTGGTGCGGTTTCCATAGAACTGCATCACATAGTCCAGACTCGAATAGGTCTCCACCATGATGACTCTCGTGTCGCCGCCATGGATGCGCTGGTAGTCGTCCAGCAGAGTGCGCCACTGGTACACCATTTCCACGGTCTCACGCAGGTCCTGGGTGTAGATGTGCTTCAGGTAGGAGGAGTCATCCGGATCATCTGTGTATCCGCTCAGCGGCTCGTCAGGATAGCGGCCATCGGCATCGGGCAGAGCCTCGAAGCACCAGGGCACCGCGTCCATGCGGAAGCCGGCCACTCCACGGTCCAGCCAGTAGGTCAGCACCCGCTTCATCTGGGCGACCACGGCGGGATTGCGGTAGTTGAGATCGGGCTGCTTGACGGCGAACTGGTGGAGGTAGTACTGCTGGCGCACCTCGTTCCACTCCCAGGCACTGCCCCGGAAGGCCTGCAGCCAGTTCGAAGGCGGCTCCCTCACCCCAGTGGAGGCGTTGAGGTAGCCGTCGTGCCACATGTAGTAGTCCTCGTAGCCCTTCTCCCGATTCACGGACTTCGTGAACCAGACATTCTCGTCGCTGGAGTGGTTGGGCACAAAGTCCAGGATGATCTTGATGTTTCGCTTGGTGGCCTCCGAGATCAGCTCGTCGAAGTCGGAGAGCGTTCCGTACTCGGGTTGGATGTCGAAGAAGTCGGAGATGTCGTAGCCAAAGTCCGCCATGGGTGAGGCGTAGATGGGCGACAGCCAGGTGGCCGTCACTCCGATCTCCTTCAGGTAATCCAGCTTGGAGATGATACCCTGCAGGTCGCCGATGCCGTCGCCATTGGAGTCCTTGAAGGAGCGCGGGTAGATCTGGTAGAACTGCGCCACCTGCCACCAGTCTCGAGTGGTGCTCGTCGAGGTGGAGGCCCTCTCGAGCAGTTCCGGATCCACTACTCCTGCTCGCCCAAGGCCACAGAGCAGGAAGAGAACGAGTATCGCTGCAATTAGGTTATTTAGACACGCCATGACTGACTGACCAACTGGCAGATGGAAGCCCCCTTTTATAGCCCGGTTCATAAGATCTCTCCAGCGATAAGCTCGAGTGCTTTGACTGCCTTTATTTTCCACTAATTCTAGGGTGGGAACTCAACGACGACTTAGATAGAGCGCCACTTGAGCCAGCCAGAGATAAGCTCCGAGAACGGGAAGCGAGCGGAGCTCTCCGTTGGTGGCGTAACCATAGTAAGTTGATGTAGCCTGCAGGATCAGCGAGTCCTTGGGCTGCAGCTGCAGCGAGGTAGAGTTGATGAGATCGCTGCAAGGTTGAGGAAGTTCTTAGTTCGACTGTCAGACACTCCATGGAGTCAGCAACCTACCCCACTTTGACCTGAGATCGCCCTGTGACCAGCACAACCCTGAGTTGCGGCGACAAGTCCGGGAAATTCTGCTGCAGATTGATAGTCTCCACTCCATCGTAGATGTTAATCAAGGTCAGGAGGGTTGACTCACGCTCGAGGGAACTACAGGAAACTCGGTTTGCTTTATCAGTAAGTAATTGTGAACAATGTACCCCTTACCGCTTCACAGCCAGCACTGCGTCGCTGAGGGCCTTCACTTGGGTGTCACCGCGCTGAAGGGTCCTAAATTGCTTCCTCAATTCCCGGAGCTTCTTGAAGATGTTCAGGTGACTCAGGGGCTCCTGGCGCTCCAGCTCCATATTGACCAGCTTGTAATCCGGGCCTATGGGCAGCCAGGTCTTGTTGGCATTGCTGAATCCGGCATCCGCAGCGGCGCTCCACTGGAAGGGCGTGCGCTCCGGATCGCGGGAGTACTGCTCATAGATGCTCGGGTTGGTGTTGCAGGCAGAGGGGTCCACGGTATCCTTCCACGAGATCCACACGTCGGTCATGCCCAGCTCCTCCCCCTGGTAGGTGACACTGGCCCCGGGCAGAGTGCTAGTGAGCATGTTCAGCATGTCCACACGATCTGTGCCCAACCGAGAGCCAACTCTGGGCTTATCGTGGTTGCCCAGCTGCAGAAATAATGGGAATTCAATTATATGACAGACATTTTAAAAAAGTAGAGATAATACATGCTTAAATTAGATTAAATTAAGCCCCAATCAGGTTCGATTGTCATCTTATCAAATTAATAGAAATGTAAGCTAACTTTTAAATAAAATATTTGTCTTATCAACTCCAAGAAATGTAAACAAATTTGATGGAAAACAATATGCACTTGTGGTGATTGTTGTTTAAGTCGCCATAAATGCTTCATTTGCAATAAAATATTGCTTTTTTCAAGATGATCCCGACCGTAAATAATACTGTAAACTTTAAGACTCACCACCCAGTTGGCGGTGCGTCCCTTGGGCATGTGCTGGAGCCACTTTTGGATTGAGGCCTCGTAGGCGTGGGCATTCGATGAGTTGGAGAGTTCGCTAATCAGCAGAAAGTTAAATGGAATCTGGGCGCCCTCCGAGGTGGCATTACCATAGTAACGCATCACGATGTCAATGGGTGAGTAGGTCTCGGCCATCAAGATACGCTCCTCGCCGCCATTCTCCCGCTGGAAGGCATCTAGCACGGCTCGCCACGAGTAGACCAGGTCAATGGTCTCCGGCTGATCCACGGTGAATATGTGCTGCAGATAGCCGTAGTCGTCGGGGTCGTTGACCCAATTGTTTCGCGGCTCATCGAGGTATTGCCCCTGTGCACCCGGTGCTATCTCGAAGACATGGGGCACTGCATCAATGCGAAAGCCGGAGATGCCCTTGGCCAGCCAAAAGCGCAGAACGTTCTGAGGGGGAGTAATAAATACTTAATAATGGTTTAAACATATTGAGCTGTGTCGTTACTCAACAAAAATTTAAATAGGCTTCAACATTGCCCGTGCTAATCATAGCACTATTCAGTTTAAAATAAATCTCAAATGGGCCCACACGAAGTAGAACTATAAAGGTTTACGCTATATTTAAGTCACACGGAAAGAGTTCAGCGGACATTATAAGTTCCACAGACCTTAACTCCAATCTCAGCCGAAATCGGACTATTTTTCGGTACTCACATTCATGGCCTCGCGCACCTTCGGGTTGCGATAGTTGAGATCTGGCTGTTTCTTCACGAACTGGTGAAGGTAGTACTCCTGGCGACCCTCGTGCCACTCCCAGGCACTGCCGCGGAAAACACTAATCCAGTTGGAGGGCGGACGGCGGATGCCATTCTCCATTCGGCCAGGGTGCCACACGTAGAAGTCCTTGTACTCCGGATCGCCTGCCGCCGAGCGGCGGAACCACTCGCACTCATC
The DNA here is from genome assembly GCA_008042775.1 of Drosophila pectinifera. Taxonomy (NCBI): domain Eukaryota; kingdom Metazoa; phylum Arthropoda; class Insecta; order Diptera; family Drosophilidae; genus Drosophila; species Drosophila pectinifera. The sequence continues at coordinate 7,970 of VNKC01001104.1, forward strand.
GCTCGAGTGGTTGGGAACAAAGTCCAGGATGATCTTGATGTCCAGCATCTTTGCCACCTTCATTAGGCTCTCAAAGTCCTCCATTGTCCCAAAGATCGGCGCAATCTCCGTGAAATTGGCAATATCGTAGCCGAAGTCCGCCATCGGCGAGGTGAAGATGGGCGACAGCCAAGTGGCCGTGATGCCCAAATCCTTGAGGTAGGGCATCTGCCTCGCGATTCCTGATCGAGTAGAATTGTTAATGGCAAGTAAATAGATAGTTCCCTGCTTGCCACACCGTTCAGATCGCCCACGCCATCGCCGTTGGTGTCTTTAAATGACCTTGGGTAGATCTGGTAGAAGTTGCCCGTCTGCCACCACTTGAGATCCGCGTCCTTCTCCTCAATGTCCACGAACTCCGCATGGTAGTTGGGAAAGGGCTGGCTCCGAGCTGCTAAGAGCAGCTGCAGCAGCACTACGAGCAAAGCTCCCAGGCGATGCGTAATCATCGTGTAGTTAACCGATCTGATTAGTCCAGTTCTGATCAGAGCAGGCGCTCGAGTGCGACTGCCGATCGAGCGAGAATGAGATGTATGCAAGGCACCCCACCACGGGCTTATGTAAATGCCGGAGAGTAAGGTTCTCTTCACATGGTAACACATAGACGGGGTGATACATATTGGTGAAAATTATAGGGGATCGCTACTAAATAAATATATTCTAAGCTGAATAAGGTGCCAGGAAGGAAACCAAAATAGTAACAGCTATCAAAGGCTAAAATTCCGTATGGTTTAATATGACTTAAATAGGCTCCAATTATTCCTACTTATTTATTTATTATTATATTTTTCTAAATATATGTCACTATTACCCTTCTTGTCTTCGATTATATACGCCCATGATCAGCATGCATATATTTTATTAATAAACCGCGAGCCACAAGGAGAGCGAAGAGAAAGATCAAATAGAGAGATTAAGAGAGCGTGCATCGAGTACAGTTGCCGGTTATTTCAGGCGGATGCTTAAAGTACATACATATGTACATAATAAACATACAAATTGATTATTAAAGTCGCGAAGAATAAAAATTCGGATATAAATCTGACATTGTTGAAAGCTAAAACCCAAGCCTAAACCAAACTGAATGGGATTCTTATTTTGGAAATTAAAGAACAAATACCAAGGTTATTCGTTATATTATTCATAATATTCTATCTACAAGAGACTCACATATTTTTCGGGGTAAGTAAAGCTCTTATCCCCCCTATTGGAAAACGCTGACTTCGCGGTACTTAAATAACAGTGAATCGTAAATGTGCAATTGATTTATTTAGCGGAGGTGACAATGACCTAAGCCGTCGTTGTGGAGCGCAGCACAATGGACTCGTGGGGCATCAGGGTCACGCTGCCGGCGGACACCTGGTCGCCGATCTTCTTGATGGACTTCTCGGTGACCAGGGCGTACTGGAACTTGGCGGGCAGGTAGGAGAAGACCTCCGACAGGTTCACGTTCTCGATGGAGTCGTAGATGTTGAACAGCGAAATGTAGACATAGTCGCCGCTCAGGTGGCTGTAAGGTTAAAGTTTTGTTAAATAAGATATTAATATAAATAAATAATATACACAGAATAGCTCTATTTATCCGGCTCAACTCACCGCTTGACGGCCAGGACATAGCTGCTGACGGCCTTGATCTCGGCGGAACCCTCCTCGATGCTGGGCTCCTGGCGCAGCTGCTGCAGACGCTTGTACACATTCAGGTGGCTCAAGGCCACTCCCCGCTCGGTCTTCACATTCCTCTGCCGATAGTCGGTGGCCACCGGCAGCCAGGTGCTCTTGCCGGTGGTGAAGCCAGCCTGAGCCTCATCTGACCAGTGCATGGGGGTGCGGGCCGGGTCACGGGACATGTCCATATAGTTCGCCTCGTAGCCGTTGCAGGCCTGCGGGTCCACAGTGTCCTTCCAGGACACGTAGCCGTCGAGCATGCCCAGCTCCTCGCCGTTGTACGTGATGCTGCAGCCGGGCAGCGTCAGCAGCAGGATGTTGAAGAGGTCCACGCGCTCGGCACCGAAGCGGGAGCCCACTCGGTTCTTGTCGTGGTTGCCGATCTGTTTAGGAGGTAATAGTAATTGTGACATATGTACTTGGGAACTTCCAGTGATTGACATGTTAGAGCTGCGTTTGTGTGAGTAAGAACGTGGACAAAGTGCCTTACGTAGATATGAGAAATAAGGATTACGGGGGCCCATAACTCACCACCCAGTTGGCGCTCTTGCCCTCGGGCATCAGGTTGAGCCAGTTGTTAATCAGGTACTCGTAGTGATAGGCATCGGAGTCGTGGTGCAGATTGGTTATCAGCTGGAAGTTGAACGGTATCTGGGCCCCATCGGCGGTCTCATTGCCGTAGTAGTCCATGACGATCTCGATCGGGGACCAGGTCTCCACCATCAGAATGCTGAATAACACGAGGGTGAGCTTTGAGTCCCGTGACTATTGGTTCGAAGGCGTCGTTACTCACCGCTCATCGCCGCCGTTGTCGGCTTGGAACTGCTCCAGGATCTCGCGCCACTCGTAGCTGTAAGTTCATAATAACGATCAGAGATCCGTGGAAGATCCCAAGAAGTCCAACTTACACCAAGTGCGGGGTCTCCGGCTGGTCCACTGTGTAGATCTTGTGGGTGTATCCGTACTCGTCTGGGTCGTTGGTCCAGTCGTTGCGGGGCTCGTCCGGGTAGTTGCCGTTCGCATCGGCCTCGACCTCGAAGGCGTGGTAGATGGCATCCACGCGGAAGCCATCGACTCCCTTCTCCAGCCAGAAGCGCAGCACGTTGTTCATCTCCTCGCGCACCACGGGATTGCGGAAGTTGAAGTCCGGCTGCTTCTTGTGGAACTGGTGCAGGTAGTACTCCTGGCGACCCTCGTGCCACTCCCAGGCGCTGCCGCGGAACACGCTGACCCAGTTGGTGGGCGGGCGTCGGGTGCCATCGTCGTTGAGGAATCCCGGGTGCCAGATGTAGTAGTCCTTGTACTCCTCCTCGCCGGCAGCGGATCGCAGGAACCAGTCGGCCTCATCGCTGGAGTGATTGGGCACGAAGTCGAGGATGATCTTCACGTCGAGCTCCTTGGCGCGCGCCACCATGTTCTCGAAGTCCTCCATTGTTCCGAACAGGGGATCGACCTCCTTAAAGTCGGATATATCATAGCCAAAGTCGGCCATCGGTGACTTCAGGAAGGGCGACAGCCAGGTGGCCGTCACTCCGATCTCCTTCAGGTACTCCAGCTTTTCGGTTACTCCATTAAGGTCTCCCACTCCATCGCCATCGGTGTCCTTGAAGGACCGCGGGTAGATCTGGTAGAAGGAGGCGGTCTTCCACCAGGGCGCCGCAGCATCGACGGCCAGCAGACCGAGGCCCACCAGCAGGATCAGGCTAGTCCAAGTGGTCATTGTTAACTGTAAGTGGTGCGATTCGAATCGCTGTCTTATATAGCAGCCTCGATGGAGTCTTTGCGATAATCTACCAGGCTTATCGATTCTTGATTTTTGCGCGAAAACACGCATGGGCACCTGGGGAAGATATATGGCTGAACCTTTGGCTCCCAGAGTATAAATGGGAGATAGTGGGGTTGGACAGGCAGAAGATGTGCTTTCCTAGGATTTGTTGAAGAATTATATCAGGGGATATATTCAAAACTTAACTATACTATTAGGTAACTGTATAAATAATATGGGGTCATTGCCGATTCTAATCAGATTGCTTCTCCTACGTCTTGTCTTTATATGTCTAGAGAATTTACTATGTGAAACGTTACTCCATTCTTTAGCGATATGTAGATTACCTTTAATCAGAACCACGGTTATCACAGGAATGACTTAACTGAAGGAAGCCAGTTTCACTGAAGCCATCTATTTTAGTCACTGATGTATGGATGTCTAGCGACCTACACTCAGGTGGTTTCAGTTACTGAATCATTGCCAATTACCTTATCTAAACCTTGAACCCCCTCAAGAATCTCGTTTATTAGATCGAAGTAGAGCCTATAAATTACTCCCCCGTCGATATCCCCCCAGCGAGTTCCAGGAACTCTCGATAAGATTAGGCCATATGCAGTTGGCACTCATTTGCCTGCCAATCTGTCTCATGATCTCCAGGCGTGAGCCAAAGCACTCAAAATCCGACTGCACGGCTTGCTGCCAATAAATACCACACCCCGGTATCTTGGGAGCCCGTTCCTGGCCACGCACTGGCCTCGTAAATGCGCCAACGGTGCGGGGCTAATCTGGAATACATAGCCGGTCTTATCACGGCCTTATCAGCCTGAGGCGGCGGGCATAAATAGAGGCACTGCCTAATCCCCCGGCCATTGGCAATCGATCGATTCACTGGGAGCCATGTTGAAGTTTCTGGTTCTCTCCTGCCTGCTGGCCCTGGTGCTGCCCTCATTGGCTGAGGTGGGCTGGTGGAGGTCCGGTCAGTTCTACCAGATCTATCCAAGGTCGTTCAAGGATAGCGATGGCGATGGGGTCGGAGACTTGAATGGTGAGTTGGGTTAAGGTTTCCCTGGCAGCGGGCACTAATCGTAGACTATCGTCTCAGGTATTACCCAACAGTTGGCTTACCTGAAGGAGATCGGAGTCACTGCCACCTGGCTGTCGCCGGTCTTCAAGTCGCCCATGGCTGATTTCGGCTACGACGTGGCCGATCTCTACAACATCGATCCCCTCTTCGGCACCATGGAGGACTTCGATGCCCTGGTGGCACGCGGCAAGGAGCTGGGCATCAAGATCATCCTGGACTTTGTGCCCAACCACACCAGTGACGAGTGCGACTGGTTCATCCGTTCGGAGGCTGGCGAGGCGGAGTACAAGGACTTCTACGTCTGGCACACCGGCAGGGTGGTCAACGGCATCCGCCAGCCACCCAACAACTGGATCAGCGTCTTCCGCGGCTCCATGTGGACGTGGAGTGAGAAGCGTCAGGCCTACTACCTCCACCAGTTCCACAAGAAGCAGCCCGACCTCAACTACCGCAACCCCGCCGTCGTCGAAGCCATGAAGGATGTCCTGCGCTTCTGGCTGCGCAAGGGAGCCTATGGCTTCCGCATCGACGCCGTGCCCCATGTGTTCGAGGTGCCAGCCGATGCCGACGGCAACTGGCCCGATGAGCCCAGGAACGAGGCGGTCAGCGATCCCGACGACTACACTTACCTGGAGCACATCTACACCACCGACCAGCCGGAGACCCTGGAGCTCGTCTACGCCTTCCGCGACGTGATCGAGGAGATTGACGCCGAGCTAGGCGGCGACGATCGCGTCCTGCTCACCGAGGCCTACTCCCCGCTGGAAACTCTGATGAAGTACTACGGCAACGGCACCCACCTGGGCTCCCAGATCCCCTTCAACTTCGAGCTGCTCGCCAAGATCAACTTCTACTCCGACGCCTACCACTACTCGGAGCTGATTCACAACTGGCTGGACAACATGCCGGAGGGCCAGGTGGCCAACTGGGTGTTCGGCAACCACGATCAGAGCCGCATCGGGTCCCGCCTGGGTGCCGACCGCATCGATGCCTGCAACATGATCGTAATGGGCCTGCCCGGCATCAGTGTCACCTACCAGGGCGAGGAGATGGGCATGACCGACGTGTTCATCAGCTGGGAGGACACCGTGGACCCGCAGGCCTGCCAGTCCAATGAGCAGGAGTTCGAGCGCCTCACCCGCGACCCCGTCCGCACGCCCTTCCAGTGGAGCGACGAGCAGAACGCCGGCTTCTCCACTGCCCCTGTCACCTGGCTGCCGGTGGCCAGTGACTACAAGCTGGTGAACGTGAAGAAGGAGCGGGGAGTGGCCCTGAGCCACCTGAACATCTACAAGCAGCTGCGTGCTCTCCGGGATGAGCCCACCTTGAAGCAGGGCGACGTCTCTGTGGTGGCCATTGGGCCCAATGTCTTGGCCTTCAAACGGTGAGTTAAGGTCGTTAGGACTCTGCAACTTTAGCTTTATCTCCGGGTTCATTTCAAAGCTCCCTGGCCGGGCACAAGTCCTACATCACGGTCATCAACATCAACGATGATGTCGAGTCGATCAACCTGGACTCCGTCTTCACCTCCATCTCCACCCAGCTGCAGTACGTGGTGGTGAACGACAAGAGCGTGCGTCGCAAGAAGTGAGTACATAAGTCCCATCTACAAGAAATCGAAGCTATATCCTATGTCCCTTACAGCGATGTTACCTTTGCCAACTCTGTCCTGCTGATGCCCAAGGAAGCCGTCGTGCTGAGCACAGTCTAGATTACACTTATTAACTATATTTTTAATAAAGAAAATCATAGAAAAATACTTCCTCCGGGTCAGTCTTACTCAACGGAACCTTATCTGAGGTCTTATCTACCCACAGGGTCGTATAAGCACTGATTAGAGCGAAGCCCACTGGGAGTTTTTGAATAATAGCCATTTAATTTATTGGGCAATTAAAGCGAAGTATTCAGGCCGTATCGGAATATTCCGGTTCCAATATGGACGTTCCTAGATTAATCCCTACTGCATATTGCGTAAGTAGTTAATGCTCAGGCCAATATCAAGTTCTGTATCTTTGAGTGGTGTTACAATCAAGATTTGGGTAATTGGCACTCAAAGTTCACATTGGACTGGCCGGATCACATGCTTCCAGTGGCTGACTTACGCCGAGGAGCTTTATCTTTATGAGGTCCCCTGGGCAGTTAATACTGATTAAGACAAACAAGCAGGGAATACGTTCATTAAAATACTATAGATTTTAATCGGATTTAAGACATCACGCCAGCCAGCGCAAGACGAAGGCCTCGTAGGGCATGAGAATGATCCTCTCCTTCAGGTTGACAGTTTGCCTGGGGATACAGCTGCATGAGAAACAAGTTCCAAGGACAGTGTGTAAGGACTCTTACCCTGCATAGTGTGAGGAGTAGGCGGTGACCAGCACATACTCGTATGTCTTGGTGCCCAGGCCCTCAATGATCTCCATTTTGTTGCCCATGTTGACCAGGACTCGGTACTCCTCGCTGTACTTGTTGGTGCTAGAGCGGAAGGAAAATGAATAGCTTGAAAGCTCTCAAGGACTAACCAGGACGTACCGTATAATCTGCAGGACCTGCTCTGTGACCGCTGCATAGGAAAAGCCTCCCTCCTTCTTGAAGGCCAAGAAGGCGGAACTGCTCTTCAGCGCCTGCAGGCCCTTGAATATGTTCAGGGAGGATCGTGAAACCCCACGCTCCGCCTGCACGTTGTACCTCTCGAACTCCGGGCTGAGGGGCAACCAGGTGCTCTCCCCCTGAGAGAAGCCCGCATTCTGCCCCGAGTTCCACTGCATGGGAGTGCGCTCCGCATCCCGGTGCTCGCAGGAGTCGCCAGTGCACTGCACGTCCACGTTGGACATGGCTATCTCCTCGCCGTAGTAGGTGACCGAGGCTCCTGGCAGGGCATTCACAATCACGTTCATCAGGTCCGCCTTGTGGGCTCCCATGCGAGTGGCCACGCGGTCGTTGTCGTGGTTACCCACCACCCAGTTGGCCGTCTGGTGCTCCGCCCACATGGTGTTCATCCAGTAGTCGATGGAGCCCACCACGTCCCTGGCGGTGGAGTAGCCGTTGAGGTACATCAGCTGGAAGTTCATGGGCAGCTGGGTGCCCGGGTGGGTGCTGTTTCCGAAGTAGGCACTCAGTGTCTCCACGGAGGAGTAGGCCTCGGCCAGGAGCACCCTCGAGTCCCCTCCGTTCTCCGCTCGATATTTGTCCAGGAACTCACGCCACTCGTACATCAGGTCCACGGTGGCAGGCTGATCCTTGGTGTAGATGTGGTCGTGGTAGTCGTACTCCTCCGGGTCACTGCCCCACCCACTGATGGGTTCGTCCGGATAGGAGCCGTTCGGGAAGCGGTACTCGTAGATGTGCGGAACCGCATCGATGCGGAAGCCGTCCACCCCGCGATCCAGCCAGAACCTGAGCACGTCCAGCATGTGCTCCCTGACCATGGGATTGGTGAAGTTGAGGTCGGGCTGCTTGTCCTGGAACTGGTGCAGGAAGTACTGCTGGCGCTGCTCGTGCCACGTCCACATGGGGCCGCTGAACACGCTGATCCAGTTGGAGGGCGGCTCCCTCTCGCCGGTCTCCGCATTCAGCTTTCCGTCGTCCCACACGTAGAAGTCGTCGTAGCCCTCCTCCCGGTTCACGGACTTGGCGAACCACTCGTTCTGGTCGCTCGAGTGGTTGGGCACAAAGTCCAGGATGATCTTCACGCCCAGCGACTTGGCCTGCGCAATTAACTCATCAAAGTCCGCGAGGGTTCCGAAGATGGGGTCGATGTCGTAGAAGTTGGAGATGTCGTAGCCAAAGTCCGACATGGGCGAGGTGAAGATGGGCGACAGCCAGGTGGCCGTGATGCCAATCTCCTTGAGGTAACTCAGCCGCGAGGTGATGCCCTGCAGGTCCCCGATGCCGTCGCCGTCGCTGTCCTGGAAGGAGCGCGGGTATATCTGGTAGAGCGAGGCGTTCTCCCACCAATCGATGTCCGCACCACCCGCCGGGCCGGCGCAGAGCAGGAGGAGGAGGCCCAGGGAAGCCCTTCCGAGGCCGAGATGTGCCCACTGCGGCATTTCGATAGCGTTTGAGTGGGCCAAACTCAATTTGCTAATAACAATTGCCGGCCGTGTAGCGATTGACGAGGCGATAAGGCGCAATTGCTCCGACCAACTGGTAATCTGTCAGTGTTTTATCGCATATTTGCTAGATTAAATAACCGCCGCCTCGCCTTGGCTCTGGGCTCTGGGCTCTGGGTTTTTCCCGCTCCCTGGCTGTGGCTCCTTTTATTGGATGTTCCACTGAAGCGCGGAATGTCGTAAAATTGCAATAAAATCGTTAAATACGACTGGCAGCAGAATGGCGCGATGACTGGGCCGAGATTCCCTATAGTCAGTCAATATGTATCGGCAATAAATGCCGGAACTCTTATTCAACACAGTTTGTAAGGCGTAAGGGAATTCAATTTCAGTTTTAACTAAATTTAAATCATCTTAAAATGCCTGTTTTTATTTATAATATACTATGTATCTCATTCTTCAATGTGATTATAGGTTGTTATATTTCTATACATTGGAAATCCTTTATATATATTTTCTTGAATTAAAATAGTTCCCAAAAGTAGGCAGTTAAGTTTAATGAACCCCAAATTCTTTTCAGAGGATTATTAGAAACTTGTTAATCAATAGCGTTATTCTCATTACTAGATATCTTATACAGGTATCTTATATTCTAGGCATGGCAAAAGGGTATGCATTCCCTAATCCTTGATATCCCGACAGCCCTCTTGGAATTAATTATGACAGCAGTCGGCATCTCTCACATCCTTTGCTACTGCCTTTCAAAACATTTGACTTGTTCATTTGCTTTTAAATAAATTAGTTTCCCCGCCGGAGGAGGGAGGCGTGATTTCCGCAAACACACCTAATTTGCCGTTTTCCCGGAGCCCAGCTTGGATTCCCGCAGCGGAGTAAGTGAATCCGTGCATCCTCGTATCCTCGAGTCCGCTCCAGCAGGAACTGGAGGAGGGAAGCGGCAGGCTGTGTTTTCGCACTGCACTCGTTCAATTACACTTACTCATTACACCGCCCGGGGCAATCCACTCCAAGTGGTTTTAATTCAATTAAAACCTCGCCCGGGATTGGGATGTGCACATGGGGCAGCTTCACCTGCATGCAGGTGAGCTCAGCTTCCTCTGGGTGTGATTCCACCATAAATCAACATATCCTGCATCCAGCCGAGGCCAGCGGGGACTTTGGCGGGCGTTAGTTGGAACGCAAATCGATTCAAATCGATAATTGCACGGATTGCTCACTTGTTGAGACTGCAATTGAAACCACTTTGTTGCTCTGGGTTTTCCCCTCGAATAATTGAATCTTTTAAAATCTATAAAAGCGGGAAAATAATTCAGGTTAGTTCCTAAACCACATCCAGTTTGAGATAGATAGTTACATATACAAAATACATAGACAATAGTTAGCTTTCAGCAGGTAATTCCTGAACTCGTTTCCAAAACAAGGAAGTTCTTAATCAGCAAATAAAATAGTAGGCACTAGAAAACTGTTAGCCCTTGATAAGATATCTGGCAGGAATCAATATAGCCTTAATGACACAAGGGCTATCTGTTGTAGCTTGTTTTTGTTTCAAGAACTTTACAAGTAAACACCTTCTAATGTATTTTAGCGATGAACTATTCAAGTGAAACTTGACTGACGCTGATAATGACAATAATTTCAGCAACTTCAGCTGCCATATTCCCACCAATTGCTTATCTATTATCACGTTTGAAATGCCCCAGAGAACTTGCACAAGGTTATCTGTACAATAATTCCACTGTGGAGTATTTATTAATCACAGATTTGCCAGCTTACCTGCAGCTGAAGAAGGGGGATCTGTGCTGTTTTTCTCTTCCTATCAGCCGACTCACTGACCACTTCAACCTACCTACCATAAGAATACTGAGTCAGGAAGATACCCACTACCATCGGTTATTTTCCGGCTTCGATAGGTTGACGAGGGCGGGTTAATCACTTTACGTAAAGCTCGCTGGGAGTGCGAAAACAATGGCAGCCTGAGAACCCATGAGCACTGTTTGAACAGCCATTGAAATGGCCACTCCAAGTGGGGCCAGATCTCGATAGGAGCCGCCTTATCGGCGGTATAAAAGGCAGCTGGTGGCTCTCCAGACGAACAAATTCGAACAAAATGCGACCGCAATCAGCTGTGTGCTTGCTGGTGGCCGTCGTGGGCCTGGTGGGAGCCACCGAGTGGTGGGAGAGCGGCAACTACTACCAGATCTACCCGCGCTCCTTCCGCGACTCCGACGGGGACGGCATCGGGGACCTCAACGGGATCACCGAGAAGCTGCAGTACCTCAAGGACATCGGCTTCACGGCCACCTGGCTATCGCCGATCTTCAAGTCCCCGATGGTGGACTTTGGCTACGACATCTCGGACTTCTACACGATCCAGCCGGAGTACGGGACCATGGAGGACTTCGAGCGCCTGATCGCCAAGGCCAAGGAGGTGGGCATCAAGATCATCCTGGACTTTGTGCCCAACCACTCCAGCACCGAGAACGAGTGGTTCACCAAGTCGGTGGACAGCGACCCCACCTACAAGGACTTCTACATCTGGCACGACGGCAAGGTGAACAACGAGACCGGCGAGCGGGAGCCACCCAGCAACTGGAACTCGGAGTTCCGCTACAGCGCCTGGGAGTGGAACGATGTGCGCCAGCAGTACTACCTCCACCAGTTCGCCATCCAGCAGGCCGACCTCAACTACCGCAACCCGGCCGTGGTCAACGAGATGAAGAACGTGATCCGCTTCTGGCTGGCCAAGGGCGTCTCCGGCTTCCGCATCGACGCGATTCCCTACCTGTTCGAGGTGGACCTCGACCGCTACAACCAGTACCCGGACGAGCCGCTGACCAACGACTCTGTGAGCTGCCCGGATCCCGATGACCACTGCTGGACGCAGCACATCTACACGCAGGACCAGCCGGAGACAACTGACATGGTGTACCAGTGGCGCGAGCTGGTGGACGAGTTCCATGTGACACACGGTGGCGACCAGCGCCTCCTGATGACGGAGGCCTACACCAGCTTCGAGAACTTGATGCTGTACTACGGCAACGGAGTCCGCAACGGCTCGCACATCCCCTTCAACTTTGACTTCCTCTCCAACATCAACAACGCCTCGACGGCCGGGGACTATGTGACACACATCAATAAGTGGATGGATGCCATGCCGGCGGGCGTCTATGCCAACTGGGTGCTGGGCAACCACGACAACAAGCGAGTGGCCTCCCGCTTCGGCGTCCAGCGCACCGACCTCATCAACATCCTGCTGCAGACGTTGCCAGGACACGCGGTCACCTACAACGGCGAGGAGCTGGGCATGACCGACGTTTGGATCAGCTGGGAGGACACCGTGGACCCCAATGCGTGCAACTCGAACCCGGACATCTACTACGACCGGTCGAGGGATCCGGCGAGAACTCCTTATCAGTGGGACGCCTCTCAGGAAGCAGGTGAGTCATGGCTTGCAGCCTCTCCTTGAGGAAACCAGACATCTTAGCTTAGTAGGTGTTTCCTTAAAAAATACTATTTTAATTTTCAACAACTTAACCTTATTTGTATAAGTTCGATTGAAGTGTTCTATTATTATATACTGATAAGTGTAATTTGTCACACTCTGATTAACGTGGCTATAAAACTTGAACCGGCAAATGCCGAGACAATAACAGATAGCGCTCCCTACCTGATTAAGTAAAAGCTGTAGAGGCTAACAAGTAGGAATTGTAGATAGTCAGGACTTAAAATCAGCTCCTATTTATTCGCAGGCTTCACCAGTGCCGATCACACCTGGCTCCCAGTGTCGGATGACTACAAAACCAAGAATGCCCTGCAGCAGCTGAGAGCTCCGCGCTCCCACCTGCAGATCTTCAAGAAGCTGGTGCAGGTGCGCAAGGAGCCATCGTTCCGTCAGGGAGAGCTCAGCATTCAGGCCTTGGACGACGACGTGATTGTATATTCCCGGTAAGTACAAGTGAGTAATAACAATCGGATTAGTTTATCAAGGATTTCTCTGAGCAGCCAAAAGACCGACAGCGATCTCTACGTTATTGTCCTCAACTTGGGCGGCAGCAACAAGACCCTGGACCTGACCAAGTACTATTCGCTGGGCACCCAGGCGGAGGTCATCACCACCTCCCTGAGCTCGCAGTACGTCGATGGGGATGTGGTCACACCGTCGCAGTTCGTGGCCAATCCCTATGTGGGCACCGTTCTTGTGGCAGTCTAGTTAGTTCTATTTTATTTGACGAGAAGTAAAGTGTACATCGCCTATGCCATTAATAAAATTTTTAAAAGTATTCTGCCTGAAAGTATGCAAGCCTGATCACAAATAACGCCTAGTGCCTAGACTTCATGCGCAAATGGAGACCATTCTCCGACTTCAGAGTGATGGCAGCCGACAAGATCGGATCGTATTTGTGGATGTGTGCATCATGCTTCGCCTTCTCTGCCGGTGGAAGACCCAGGGTAGTGCTTATGTAGCCATCCTTGGAAACAAGCTCATCCAGAGCAGGCAGAATGTGGAAATTCCGAACGATCTTGGACAGCGCAGTCTTGATCTCGAGCAGGGCATGCCACCAGGTAAAGAGTTGGTTCAGAGCCTCTACGGAAGAAAAGCCAGAAACTTGGATATGAATATTTCACCAGTAGTAGGAGGTAATCACAGAATATCACTGATTTCGGACTAATAATTCTTCAATGTCTATAATATATAGCTTCCCCGCGTGCTACATCGTATTAACCTTTGATTCCCTAGAATTGCTCCTCATAATGATTAAAGTTCTAGTGTTATCTAGCAAACTTTGTGTTAGCTGATCAGATAACCAAGGTGTTGTGATATCTATATATCAGAGAGAGATTACCCTTGGACGGACTGCCAGATCACGAACTACATTTACCTGTGGGTGTCTTCCCCAGCTGATGTGCATTTCCCATCACCGGCATCATGCTCGGCCCTTGGAACTTGTCCAGCATTCGCTTCCTCCGCAGTGATCCCAGCTCCAAATAGGCCACCAGGAGCAGGGGAAGGGCAATAAAAGTGCACAGCACGACCCACATTTTGAGCAGTGCGACCAGGGAGTCCGCGAACCGATCGCTGCAGAGAATGAACCCAATTTGACAGCAGAGCGTCGAAGAGCCTCTCTTAAGTACTCCAACCAACCGGTCGGTTGAGAGTGCTCCTCTCCCACCGAATGTTTGGTGTCTCTTGATCGGCCTATGACGATATGGCATAGGTGGGCCCCCAATCTGAGCAGCTGATTCAAACTGCTCATCATGACTTGCAGTTAGTGTCTTCTATGCTGCGATGTTGGCACGGGGCTCCACTACCTCCAGAACTCTAGCAATGTCATCTTTTATATGAATGATGAGTCTAAGAATCTAATTTTTAGAAACTGAGCTATTGCAAGTCATCGGTGCAGTCCAAGTCCAAAGTGTACAACATGATATTGAACATTTGCTTTTAATTAGTTTATTTGTTCCTCTTCCCCTAATTAGCAGTGCCATAATAATTATTTCATTGGAGGGGATGAGAGAAGACATCTCCAGGCATGGATCTCACAGGTTTAGGAAACTTAACAAAGAGATCTTAGAGAGCTCTCTAAGACTATCCAAATCCTAGTACCTCTCTTTCAGGCGAATAAATAGACCGTTCTCGGACTTAAGGGTCAGCACCGCGGACAGAATGGGATCATATTTGTGCCTGTTTGCATCCAGCTTCTTCCTCTCGGCAGGCGGCAGTCCCAGGGTTGTATTTATATAGCCATCTTTGGAGACCAGCTCATCCAGAGCGGGTAGCACCTCGAAGTTCCGAACGATCTTGGACACCACAGTCTTGATTTCCAGCAGAGCAAACTTTTGGCCAATACAGTTTCGGGGCCCGGCACTGAAGGGCACGTACTCGAAGGGTCCGGGCCTCTCATCCTCAAAGCGCTCGGGTCGGAACTTATGGGGATCCTTGAATATCTTATCGTTGTAGCCCAGCGTCACCAGTGCCAAATTGAGTGTGGTTCCCTTAGGAATGACAGTGCCCTCTGAAGTAGAGGAAATATTGTTTAAATAACTTACATTCACCTGGTACCATATTCAACTTACCAATCTCATAATCCTTTTCAGTGTAGCGGCCAATGAAGGGCACACTCGGATAAAGTCGCTGCGCCTCTTTGAGGTAGAGATCCAAGTATTTCATTTCGGAGATCTCCTGGAAAGTAGCATCCCTCTTCAAGTCAGAAGCACCCATTATCTCGATCTGTTCCTCCAATAGTTTTCGCTGAATTTTAATAAATATAATAAATAATTTTTTTAGTTTTTATCGGTTGTATTGTGTCACCTGTTCATCTGGATGTCTCGAGAGCAAGTAGACTGCAAAGGCCACCCCAGAAGTGGTGGTATCGTGGCCTTCGAACATGAAGGTTGAGGTCTCTTCGTACAGGTCCGTGGGGGTCAAAGGGCGACCATCGATCGTGGACGAGAGCAGAAGATCCAAGAGGGCCAACTTCTTGCGGGAGAACTCGTCCCCTTGGTTTTTCTTAACGGCTCCCGATTTGTGGGCCTCAAGGCGCTTCTCGATGATATCATTGGTGAAGTCTTGCAGGGTCTTGAGAGTCCTGGTATACGCGGGATAGCTCGGAGCCAGTCGGTACAGCAGCTCATTGCGCTTCAGGGGATTGAAAGCTCTCATGTTGATGTCGAAGCACATACTGTGGAGGATGAAAAAGCGAAGAATGAGAAAATGAGAGCCAAGAGTGTCCCTTGACTGGACTTACTCCTTAAAAGCCTGGACGATGGACGAGGTTCGGTTCTCCATGGCGTTGATGGACACCCCCATGGCCGTGTCGCAGATAACATCCAAGGTGAAGTAGTGGGTCTGATTCTGGAAGTCGAAGATATTGTCCCCGGCGGCCACCTTCTTCAAGACCTGGATGAACTTGGTGGAGTGATCCTTCATCACCTCGTGGTAGTCCTGCAGGATGTTGAAGTGGAAGGCCGGAGTGATCATCTTGCGGTGCTTGAACCACCTGCTGCCCGTACTGGTCAGGAGTCCCAGTCCCAGCCAGGGGTACAACAGGTCATAGATGTCGGACTTTGCGATAAGCGTCTGACTGCTGAGTATGTACTGTGGGGGCGAATAGCGATTAATCATGGTGACACTCGGAA
This sequence comes from Drosophila pectinifera, assembly GCA_008042775.1. Taxonomy (NCBI): domain Eukaryota; kingdom Metazoa; phylum Arthropoda; class Insecta; order Diptera; family Drosophilidae; genus Drosophila; species Drosophila pectinifera. Next base: position 23,730 of record VNKC01001104.1, read on the forward strand.
ATTTAGTGCAGACTAACCTCCAGGTACTTGGGGTTCGTAATTAACACATTGCTATAGCTTCCTATCCAGAAGCAATAGTTGTCCTTGCCGTTCTCATGCCACCAGGCAAAGATCTGGTCGATAATCTCTGTAGAGTAGATAGTAAAACCCATTATTAGCCGGATTACGCATCACTATCATCGGTACCTCACAGGTAATTGCTGTGTGCTCTTGGCACGCGATTCCCAGCAACCAAAACTTCTCGCCCACTTGAACTTCGCTTTCCAAACAAAGTTGCGCAACTCCGAAGTCAAAGTCTCTGTGTAATCTCCGAAAGCTGCAAGCTCCAGAGCTGCAAGACTGCGGTATCTCCAAGTGGCAGTAGTCTAATTAGCCGACAGTTAACACACATTCACTCCGGTTGTAAAGTGGCTGGCCCGAAACGACCTAACTGGAATAGCGCTGCCTCTGAGCCAGTTCGAATCGCAGTTACCTCAGTCACAACGCTATTCGAGATGGGTCGTTGCGGGAAGGTAGTGTCCTCCTCGGCGCTCTCTCTCTGGATCGGCGTATATAACTTACCCGAGGGATTCTTGCCAATCTGGTGGGCATTTCCAATGATGGGCAGGCCGGCAGGGCCATTGAACTTCCTCAGAATTCTCTTCCTGCGGAACGTGCTCAGCTCCAGATATGCGACCACCAGAAGCGGCAGGGCCAGGAAAAAGTACAAAAGTAACCACATTCCGATCGCGTCCGTCCAGCTGACGGATCTCCGGGAGTATGAGAGGGTTTCGGGCTGCACCCCGCTTAAATACGTGAGACTGCGGAGAGTTCTCTTTCCCTCTCTTTCTCTCTCAATAACGCTATGCATATCTCTGCGACAACAATGCTTCCCAGCCGATACGTAAATATTTTGGTGTTTTCAGCGTGAGTGTGCATTTTAAAATCAGGTTTACTTTTGGTAAGAGATGCGCCATTTATTTTCAAACGGAAACAGTTGGCTTTAAAAGGGAAAATTAGTAATTAAAACATATATTTTTGTATTTCCCTGGTATCAGCAAAAATTCTTTACTGTACTGGCTTACACTCAAAATATTTTATTGACAAGTCAAGTAACGGTAAAAGTTATTAAAATAGTAATAAAGCTGTGGTGTGAAGCGTAAGGCAAGCCAATGTCAACAGAGAGGCTTTTCTGCTCACTCTTAGGAACCTTAAGAGAAATATGAAAAAGAGTTCAAGTAAAGAGAAAAGCTAAAAACGTTTACGATTTTCGGAGCTTATCTACATGTCGAAGCTCTTCGAGTATAAGAAGTGCTTTTTTTACCTCAGCTCTACATTGCTTTATCAAAACAGAAAAGAGGGTGGGTTATGAAGTCTTGAAATAATTAATTCTTCTGGTTTCTTATTCCTATACTTTAAGTTTCTGCATATATTCTATCACTTCTCATGAATTATTCATTAATTATATTAAGCTTACGAATTATCTTTATTAACCTCTTTAGTTCTTCTTTACCAAAAAAAGTAAGTGAATCAATTGAAATAATTCGATTTAAAATAGCAAAAATCATTGTAATTTATTAACTAACCTCACTGAGTTATACTGCTGTTAAGCATTAATTTACTAGTTAGTTTTCTTTAGTCCAGGTAAATAGTTTCCTAGGCCTGAAGCCTAATGGTAATATTTATTTTATATTTTAAAACTAGCATCTTGAATTGGCTTGTAGTCCAGTGATTAGATTATTTAAAGTATTTAACTGATACAGACTAGTAACCCAATCTAAAATAGATTAATGAGTAGTATGTGTCTGTTGTCGAAATTATTATCAGAGGCTGATTACTAATTATAGCCTCGCGATAGGGGTACACCCTTTAGACCCACACGTCACTACCTGTGTGAGTCAATTAGCTTCCCGCAGGTAGCCCAGTATAATTGCATTATATCAATTATTAGCTCACCCTATAAAAAGTATGTTAATTGCCGGATTGATAATGTTTTTTGTAGCGATGGTCGATTGATTCGCAAACACCAAAAAAGACATGCAAAAGTGGCGGTAGATAAGCTATCGAAGGGGTTATCGGGGCTGGAAATTGGTCAACAAATAATCTACTTAAGTCCAGGGCAAGTCAGTCGGGATAGAGTAGTGACCGAGAACACTTGGACGGACGGACACCATGTTTCTGATAGCGATTGCCATTATTTTGGCCACCATTCTGGTGTTCAAGGGGGTGAAGATCTTCAACTACCTGGACCACATGGCCGGCATCATGGAGATGATCCCGGGACCCACGCCATATCCCTTCGTGGGCAACCTCTTCCAGTTCGGCCTCAAGCCAGACGGTGAGTACTTAGGTTCCAGGTCGCCTGCCTATATTTATGCACTTATGAAGGGTCGTTACAAAAGTTATTTGTCTGATCGCTCCAAGTGGAAGCTTGTACCAAGGACATGTATACATCCATGTCAGTGTTTGCCGTGATTCTATGCATTCGATTCCCGCAGGCATCGGCTGCACATTTGGATTTCATCTCGAGCGGTGCGTCTGATTTCCCCGACTTACTTATTGTAATATTTGTTCAAGTTTCATCAGGAGCCGAGCGCATTTCCCAAGTGCTTTCTTTTTGCACAGCTGAATAAATTCGGTCTTGTTCCCCCGCCCCGCACGTGGCCAAAGTAATCATTTCAAATGCACAATGGCCAGGGGAAAAACGATGCTGCACTGTGCTTTTCGATGATGCCTCATCCTCATACCTCATGCCTCATCCATGCTCGGATGGCTCTCATGGCATTGTGTTTCTGTTATTATTTAATACTACTACTATCGTGCTGGCCTTTGGTAGTCGGAAGCAGGATTTAATATTTGCAATGTGCATACATTAAATACTTACAGTCTTTGTGGGGTCAAGACAAGTTAAGGCCGCTTTAATCACCGCTCACAGTCGGCGCTGCCAAAAATAAATTTCCACAAAAGGATATATATCTATAGGGCTGTTTTTAAAGAGAGAAATATTGTATTCGTTATGTTGCAAAGTCTTCATTGTGAGTTTAAACGAGTTAAAGGCCAAAATTGAATTTAACTCGATACTTACTAAATACTTAATAGTTTTGTTAATTAAGTTTTATTGCTCCAACACAGAATAGATTAAAATTGATGTAGGTTCTCAATGAAATTAAGTTAAGAAACTAATCCCAAGCACCAAGACTTTCCTCCAGAGACCGCTCCGCTCTGTCCCATTAATTAAATGAATTTCCCAGCCCAGCTATTTATCAAATTGATTTTCAAGTCCTCCGGCAAGAAGGCAGACTTAATGGGGATGTGCAACATCAAAGTAAACTTGATATTGCATTTTTGGGCTGTAGTGCTCTGCAAACTGTTCCCAGGCATTAAGCCAACACCTGTCCCACATCTCCTTGTCCTCCACAGAGTACCCGAAGAAGGTCCTTCAGTATTGCCGGAAATATGACTTCCAGGGCTTCCGCTCCCTGGTGTTCCTGCAGTACCACATGATGCTGAGTGATCCGGCGGAAATCCAGGTGAGTGTTTCCCCCTGAAGCCGCACTCCAGGCTGCTTACCGTGCTTACTGTTTGGCCCTCAGAACATCCTCTCCAGCTCGTCACTGCTGTACAAGGAGCACCTCTACTCCTTCCTGCGGCCCTGGCTGGGCGACGGCCTGCTCACCAGCTCCGGAGCCAGGTGGCTGAAGCACCAGAAGCTCTACATTCCCGCCTTCGAGCGCCCGGCCATCGAGGGCTACCTGCGGGTGGTCCGTCGGACGGGCGAGGAGTTCGCCCAGAAGCTGGACGGGCTGGCCGAGTCCCAGGACATGTTCGACGCCCAGGAGCTGGTGGCCAAGTGCACCCTGGATATTGTGTGCGGTGAGTGGAGCCGACTCATTCATTGAACCCACAGCTACAGGGAGATGAATAAGGGTCCTAACTGTGTATGTTTTACCTACGAAGTTTCGCATGCACCGTGAAAAACTCATACAAGCTTTATATTAACTTAAAGATTTAAATATTTACCACTTTTTAGTTTAAATTTAATGAAGATTAAGCTTAAGGTAAACCCATCTGCCCACTAGGTTTCATCTAAGACTAAATGGTTATAATATTGGTCCATCGTATTTTCCATTCTTCAATTTTGGGATCTAAAAGAATGCTTCAACTTTATTTAAAACATAGATTAAAAGGAGATTCCTTAAAATAGTTAGATTAGCAACGTGAAAAAATTACCTTTCCATAAGTTATGCTGGCTACGCTCCTCTGGTTATATATTTGAAGGATATATTATATATATATTATGTATTTATATGTATATTTTCTCCGTGTAGTGCCGCGAAACTTTACACATTTGTCATGTCGTTTTTTGGGGGCCGGGTTTCGCACTTCGGGCGTTTCGCTCGTTTATTTTTTCTGTAATTTATTATGAGCGTTTTATAAATAAGATTTATTGCATAGAAAATGGCTACAAGTGCCGCAGATTGTGCGGGCGGAAAAGTTTCGCGGTCGAGGAGCTGCTTGCCCCCGTCGCTACAACACACTTTTCGGGGTATTGTGGAGCGCGGGATGAGTTGAGGAATTTCCCTGTTAACCGGCGGTAATTTATTGAGAATTTTTGCGATTCGTTCGGGTTCATTTGGCCGGATTTAACCAGTGACTTTTTACCGCCCTTTCCAATCCCCACAGAAAATGCCACCGGCCAGGCCAGCAGCTCTCTGAATGGAGAACCGTCGGATTTGCATGGCGCCATCAAGGAGTGAGTTGGACTGGAGGAGAGTCCTTAGAGCGGAATTAGCTTTATAATTCTCTTTCTCTTTCCCCCTCTCAGTCTGTGCGATGTGGTGCAGGAGCGCACCTTCAGCATCGTGAAGCGATTCGATGCCCTCTTCAGGCTCACCTCCTACTACATGAAGCAGCGCCGGGCCCTGTCCCTGCTCCGGAGCGAGCTCAACCGGGTGAGTTTCAGCTTCAGGGGGAAGTAACTGCAGGAAACCTCTTTTATTTGTATTTTTAATAATTATCCTAGATCGTCACACAACGTCGCCACCAACTGGCCAAGGCGAGTTCGGCTCAGAAGGGCGAGCTCGTAAACAAGCCTTTCCTCGATGTCCTGCTGGCTGCCAAGCTGGACGGGCGAGCCCTCAAGGAGCGCGAGATTATCGAGGAAATATCCACATTTATATTTGCAGTGAGCCTTAATTTTATAAATAAAGGAAACCGGAGTCTTATTACCTTAATTAACCCATTAGGGCCACGATCCTGTGGCCGCAGCCATATCCTTCACGCTCTACACCCTCTCCCGGCACCCGGACATTCAGCGCAAGGCCTTCGAGGAGCAGCAGCGCATCTTCGGCAGCAACTTATCGGGAGAGGCGGACCTGGAGCGTCTGGACCAGATGCGCTACCTGGAGCTGATCATCCGCGAGACCCTGCGTCTGTATCCATCCGTGCCGCTGATTGCCCGCACCAACCGCAAGCCCATCGATATCAGTAAGTCAGCAGGTACACTTCCTTAAATGCTATATTTAATCAAAAAATAACTCCCTTCAGATGGCACCAAGATAGCCAAGCGAACCACAGTCATCATGTGCCTCATTGCCATGGGCTACAACGAGAAGTACTTCGATGATCCGTGCGTCTTCCGGCCGGAGAGATTCGAGAACGGCAGGGGGAGTGTCGGAATCGAGGCCTTTAAGAGCGTTCCCTTCAGCGCAGGACCCAGGCGTTGCATTGGTAGGTCTTAATTGGGTTTTAATTCATTTTAAATTAATTAATTCATTAATTTTAAATTTTAACTAATTCGTAATATCCACCAGCTGAGAAGTTCGCCATGTACCAAATAAAGGCTCTGCTGTCGCAGTTGTTGCGCCGCTTTGAGATCCTGCCCGCTGTCGATGGACTTCCCGCCGGAATCAACGATCATTCCCGAGTGGATTGTGTCCCCCAAAGTGAATACGATCCGGTTCTGAATATCCGGGTTACCCTGAAGTCGGAGAATGGCATTCAGATCAGGCTGAGGAAGCGCTGAAGTCCTCGTGGAAGTAAGCGATGGAATGCAACTTTAAGTGCGACTTGCCAAAAACCTAAGTTATTTAAGACAATATATTAAATTCAGACAAATAAACAAAACTATTTAAATAACCTTTAGTTTTTATTAATGAAATCTAACGTTTTATTAGGACTCGCAGACAGATCTAATTTTGGTGTCCAAACCGAACCAGTTCTGCATAGTTCACATCATTATTTATTTGCAAATGACCAAAGTTGACTTTGCAAATAATATTAATTAGCATATGTTTGCGTATTCGCTACTAATTAATATTATTTTGCTGCAGATCACCAGTTTCGATTTTATTTTATTGCATAAGGCACTTAAATTCCCACTACCAATAAAACAGAAGCGGATCGATCACTTTCGCTCTGTCAGTAGCCCTGGCACCCCTGTGAGTGTCTTGAGAGTGATTGAATTGCAGAACCTTAATGAGTTTTACTTAAAAAATGTGCTCTATGAAAGTCATATTTGAATGAGTTCCCTTTTACTAATCATATAGAGTATCGTAGTATACTATTTCCTAAGAGAAACAATCCAAAAGCCTGAACCAACCCAGCAGTATTTTCAAGAAGACTAAGGCACAGGAATATCTTATAGCAAAAGCATCATATCTACATGGAAAATATAACTCAACTGTCTTAATATATATAATATATCTTCCCGTTTGCCAGACCTGGCAATAAGTAATATATTGATAAGGTATTTCCTTAAAAACAGTTTCGCTGTCAGAGTAAGAGTAATTTTAGATTATATAGTCATTTTTAATCATCAACATGTTCCAGTTTCTGGACACTGGTGCCCAATAAATTACCAAAGTTCAAAGTGAATGACGTTAATAAACACTTATTTGTGTGTTACCTGATATATTGCAAATTAAACCCGTTTGCTGTTGGCCAATATCGATCAAGCGCCACCCAGACAGAGCGTGACAGCCTGGAGCAGATAAATCAGAGAGTCACAACTGGAACTCCCGTTGGAAGGCTTGAAAACATTTCGCAGGGATTATTTTTTTGCCGTAGAATATCGGATTTATTAGTCAACTCGATAGTCCAACTTTTTCAGTTAGCATGCTGTGTAAATTCTAATGTTTTGGAGGACAAGTCCTCCGATCGTAAGGGAGTCCTGGTCGATCGGGTTATCGGCTTATTCCTTGCTGGGATGGGCCTGGATGTAGGCGATGGCTCGGACGATGGCCTCTGGGATCGGGGGAGGAGTGGGCAGGAGGTCGCTCTGGGGCTGGTATCCGTTCTCATCGGCCTTGTAGGCGACGCGGACGTGCTCTCCCTCGGGGGAAACCCACTCGAAGACGCCATCGATGTTGCCGTGGATATCGCCGGTGGCCGAGGCAGCCACGCCGTTGTCCAGGGTCAACTTGGACACGAAGCCATCGGCGTTCACATCGTTGACCAGCTCCTTGACCTCGGGGTTCTCGTTGGCGGCCACAAGGGCGGCAAGGGCGCAGACAAGCAGCTGCAATATAGTCCAGGATTATATAACTGCCCGATATATATAAGCCCGATCAGGGGATACTTACGATCTTGAACATTCTGATTGGATTTGATTGTCAGACTAGAGAGCTCGTGAGACTGATACCTATTCTGGGGCGAGTCTCGCTTTTTATACACCCAAGTCCAGGCCAGACTCGCGGCAGATGCAACCCGTTTTTAATTAACATTTCGGCCAGCATAAGCCTCTTTGGATTTTTGCGATCAGATTGCGAATGACACCGCACACCGGTTATAAAATCGTCTGCTGCAATCTTTTGTTTCTCTCGTCTATGCAAATTGCTACCGTAATTATTCTAAAAAATATTCCAGCCCCGTGCTCCGGAAAAGTTAAAGCAGGTTCCAAAGGCACATTGCAGTAATTCGTGGCCTAATCTTATTAATTATTATGCAGACGAATCCGAGACGGTCATTAATAATATTCTCTTATTTTAAGAAATGATTATATAATTGCTATTGGCTTACATTTGATAAGACTGTTAATTGATTCTTGATATTAACAACCCATAAATAATAACATGAATTGCATAACCAGCTTTCCCAGCGAGTTCTTAATTAGAGTTATCCGTGTGGGGAATTTTTTAGTTGGTATCATCATAGTTAGAGTATAATATATGTTCTAGTGCTTGAATGTTCGTCAAGTAAGTCGAGAACTTAGAGCGGCTTTAAGACTTTCTTCGGAAACGATTTGATAAGCATACTTTTCGGAGCTCACCAAACTTAAGATCTTGGGATCCGATTTGGTTCGTATTTATTTTCTTATTGCTGGCTAAAATGTCTGGCAAAATGGAAGAGTCTTTGTTGTATTCGTTGGCAATAAATTGACAAAAACATTGACTGACAAAAAAGCTTTATTTATTAATTTATTTATTTAAATTCTACTTGCGGATTAAAAGAATCTTTATTAGTTTCGTCTGAAGTATATAAACTAAACTCTAATTATAGAGAATTTTTTACCAGCATGACAATATGAGTCCATATATGTTATTATGGCCTTTAATTAAATATAGTATCTTATTTAGACTGTACATTAAATGAATTAAATTCTGAAGATAACAATTTGCACAGAGCAAACTAAATCTTTGAAAAACTAATAGAAAACGGTATATAAATATTTAATATAATTAGAAATGAATATTACTAATCAACCTTCGACGAAGTTATGTGTTAAACATTCCATTTATATTGACCACCTGCCTAATATTTTTATAGCTCTTCAGTAAATAATTACGAATTTTGTGATGCAAATTATAATTTATTTTGAGATTTAAGAACTCTAGAGTACAGCCTAAGTCCTAAGCAGCCATTGGCAGAAATCCAAGCCCCAAGTAGCTGGTCCAAGTCGTGCAGGGTCGTTGTCGATGGAGTGGCTCTTAGTTCTTGCTGGGATTAGCCGCAATCCAGGCGATGGCCCGGACGATGGCATCTGGGATTGGTGGAGGAGTGGGCAGCAGATCGCTCTGGGGCTGGTATCCGTTCTCGTCGGCCTTGTAGGCCACTCGGACATGGACTCCCTCGGGGGACACCCACTCGAAGACGCCATCGATGTTGCCATGGACATCGCCGGTGGCCGAGGCAGCCACTCCGTTGTCCAGGACCAGCTTGGACACGAAGCCATCGGGGTTGACCTCGCTGACCAGCTCCTTGACCTCGGGATTCTCGTTGGCAGCCACCAGGGCGGCAAGGGCACAGACGAGCAGCTAGGATAATCCATGATTAGGCGGTGTTATGTCCATATATCCTTGCTGGATACTTACGATTTTGAACATCTTGATTTGGTTTGATTGTCAGACTAGAAAACTGGAGAGACTGATAAAGATATGGCCACGAAAGACGGCTTATATATCTTTGGGATTTGAGGCTGATGCAATAAGTGTCTCTAACTCAAGTCAATATTGGGATTTGGACTTCGTCTGCGGGCAATTAAAGTCGTCTGGCACATTGATATTTTTGCATATGTTGCATGCAAATTAGTTCACTGAACAAAATTCTAAAACGGGCTTTATAACTTGGGATGAGTGTTTTGTGTATATGATTTTAGTACCAAATATAATATACATTTCACTAAGCACTTAAATTTCATTATATGTAGCATAGTTTCCGGAGCCATTGGACTTGCTCACTTGGGCGAAGGCCTTGCCTTGACAACTCTGGCTTAAAGCTTTAACCGTTTCATAACTCAAAGGGGAAACGTTTAAGTTAAGTTAAGTAACAGTGATTGCCGAAAAATTGGGAGGCTTTTGTCCTTCAAAAATAAATGGAATATAACAAATAGTCTGTTAGGATTGCGAAGATATGATGCAACCGGTTGATATTATGTATAGAACACCTTTCTTCATTTCAGGTAATGATGCGTTGTTAAAGGAATAATAGGAAAATATAATATTGAAGCAAGAATAGTATAGTATAATAGTATCTATAATTTCCTCAGCAGGAATAATATGAAGATATTATATTGCAGCAAGAATAGTAACAAAAATAATATATAATTTCCTAAAATGTATAAGCACTTGTTTATAAATTACATTCAACACTTAGTATGTTTCTTTTGAAAATCTTTCTTCTCTTGGTAAACCCCCAGAGTCTCGGCCAAGTCCAAAACGTCATCGGTGGGCTCGGACTTCCAAAAACCAGAACACGGTGCAGCCCCCAGATTCAGCTGAAGCGGGTTCCATTCCGGCATCGATTCCGCGCCAGAGACTCGTTTTTTGACATTTCGTATCGCCGTGTCAAGTGGCGAATTTATGGGCTCTGTCTTTTGTGTTGGCATTATAATTATGGGCGTTGTGTGCACCCGATAACTTAGCTATTGGCGAGAATATAAGTAATTCACTTTGGGAGGCAACAGAGTTAAGAATCATATATAAAGGCTGCCCCCGACCACAGTCAGTTATCAGTCAACGTTCGTTCTCGACCAGACAGAAATCAGCCAAGATGTTCAAGTTTGTGAGTTGCTCACAGGATGACATGGAAGTCTATTTGCTATTTGATATTTGCTGACCGGGTGAATCTGCTCTATTTCTATCCAGGTGATGATCCTCGCCGTGGTGGGAGTGGCTGTTGCCGTTGCCCCAGTGTCCCGCTCCGAAGATGCCCACGCCGATGTCGTCCACCGCACCGATGATGTCCGCGCCGACGGCTTCGACACCAACCTGCAGACCTCCAACGGAATCGAGCAGTCCGCCAGCGGAGATGTCCACGGCAACATCCACGGATCCTTCGGCTGGATCTCGCCCGAGGGCGAGCATGTGGACATCAAGTACGTGGCCGATGAGAACGGCTACCAGCCCACCGGCGCCTGGATCCCCACTCCCCCACCAATCCCGGAGGCCATCGCCCGCGCCGTCGCCTGGCTGCAGGCCCACCCCCCGGCACCCGAGCACCACCACTAAGCCAGCACTGAACGCGGATCGCACCAAGGACTGTTCCCCTGATCAATTTCGACCTAGTTGTTTAAGTCTCTAACTGTTTTCTAAATACATGCAATTTGTTTACGGCAGTAACCAGCTCTTGCCTTGACTTTGACACTGACAGTCGACTGTAACGGATTCTTAGAACCCGTCCAACCAGCTTCGCTTTTAGTCCGTATTTTAGCTTTTTAGCCAGAAATTCGGGATTGCACATTAAGATGATCAGATTTAAGTGTAAACAACGCTTTGGGTACAATAAAACTTCAGCAGGAGGTGATGTCAATGCGACTGCGGTTCCGGGGTGACAGCTGATGGAAATCAAATGGTCTGACCACCAGAGCATGTATATATATATATATGATGTATCCCTCATCACAACAAATTGAAAATTCCTAGAAAAACATATAACTGAGGTGTCCGTTTGGGTTATACAGCAGTTATCTCTAACTGTCAGACCTGAGGTAATATTACTTAGCTTGTTTAATCGCAAGTATCGATTTAATTTTTTTGTGCACCTGTCTCTGACAGCTTTGGCAGCTCTTCAGACATCTTCCCTTACCTGGCCAAATAAGATAGAAGTAATTAATTGAAATTTTACACAAAAACCTAGCGACAGCAGCAGGTAAGAACCATGGCACCGGACAAACTTGGTTAGAGGAGGCACATCAGCTCTCTAGTGTTGACCAAAAAGCTTCATATTAGTTGGATAAACTTTTGCAGGCAAAAATACATAAAAACAGAACTCGTAAATTAGGCTCAACCCATATTTGCTCTTGGCTGCGGAGTTGTATGCTGTTGTTGCTGATTTGTTTGTAAATTGCAGGGAAAGCGTGGAAAGCGTGGAAAGCGTGGACCTATATGTTTACATGCAATTTGGTTACGGCAGTATCCAATCCGTGGGCTTGACTCTGACATTAACAGCCGAGTGTGACGGATTTTTTGAACCCGTCCAACCAGTTTGACACTCTTTAATTTCGCTTTCAGTGCGCTTTTTAGCTTTTTATCACAGTACACGGGATGGCGCATCAAGATGATCCGATTTAAGTGTTAATAACGGAGGGGAAACACGTTTTTGGGTCCAATAAAACAGAGGGAATGTGTATTAGCTACAGATGTATCGATTTCTGATTGACAACACATTAGAAACACCAAATAAGCTGTCAAGCTTGACGTAAGCTTCTTAATCATAATTTAGTAAATTCTATTTTACCTGGGCTAAATAGTTCATTAAGTAACTTGAGAATAGTTAAATTATAATAAAGACTCCCTGAATCTATAAATTATAATCCCCTTTATATAACAGAGCCCTCTAAACCAAGCATATTAAGGCATATGATAAATAAAAAATATTCCATAATAATCTCAGTCAACAAACTTCCTTGACCTTTATTTTAAATTCGATCTTTTCACACTTCTTTTTTATTTAAATTTCCTTCTAAACAGCTGACTGAGAAAACTTGTTAGCAAACAGCGGCATAAATTAAATCTGCCCCAGATTTTAATAGAGCCTGTCGAAATGGCAGCCTGAATATTTTCAACAGAATCCGATTATTAATGCAGATTAAATGGATATAACATTAGAAATTAAATGCCAAATAGCGCGAACTCACAGAATCCAAGCTATAAAGATGAAATTTGTCGCCAAGCAGCTAAAACAATGACTTAAAATGTTCTTATTTTTCAACAACAAAGATCTGAGTAAGCGAACCAGTTGGAAACCAGATCGTGAGTCGCATTATCAGTTCTAAATATTCCGCAGCACCACTAACCATCTGGTTAGAGCCACCATATCGAAAATGCATATGGGCTTTGAGCCGGGAAGCCGGACCAGCCTTCTATATCGAGTGAGATATAGATATATATATAAATATAGACAAATTTGGGTATAAAAATACCCATTTAAAGACCCAATAATTAGGTCTTCTCGACAGCATAGTTCGGTCAAAAATGGAAAGATAACCAAATGCCGTATACTTCCCGATTCGCCACTAAAATGCTAATTATTTAGCAATAAAATACTTGAAAAAAAAAGAAAAAAAATTTTGGCCAATTTTTGAAAATTTTATAAGGGGTTACATCATTAAAATTTTCAAAAATTGGGAAAAAATTTTTTGTTTTTGATCTCTAAACTCAATATGCAGATTAATTAACGTAATAAAAACTAACACAGAACTGCTTTCCGAATTGAATTTGAGGCTGTTTTGACTTTGTTATGAATATTTCTATCATTTAAGGACCCAAAAAAGCGTAAACCCGAAGTCTTCTGAACAGCATATTTTGGCCAAAAATGGAACTTAAGCAAAATGCCGTATAAGGTTCGATTCACCATTAAGAGCTTAATTATTTTTGCTATGAATTTTTTTAACCTTGAGTTGTCCTTAAAATTAGGACATAAAAAACCCCATTTAGGGACCCAAAAATGCGTAAACCCGGGGTCTTCTGAACAGCATATCTTGGCCAAAAATGGAACTTAAGCAAAATGCAGTATAAGGTTCGACTCGCCGTTAAAAGCTTAATTATTTAGCAATAAAATACTTTAAAAAAATTAGAAAAAAAATTTTGGCCAATTTTTGAAAAAATGATAAGGGGTTACATCATTAAAATTGTCAAAAATTGGCCAAAAATATATTGTTTCTGATCTCTAAACTCAATATGCAGATTAATTAACCAAATAAAAACTAACACAGAACTGCTTTCCGAATTGAATTTAATTCTGTTTTGGCCAAGTTATGGTTATTTTTAACTCTGATTTTGCAAGAAATTAGAGTCTCTAATGTACTTTAGTCTCATCGATTTGTGAAATTTGTAGGAAAAAGCCGCTGAAATTAGGTTTCAGATACTAGGCGAACAGAGGATACTAGGCAGCAGACGGCAGTTTTTTTAAATCTTAAGGCGCTTACAAGTATGCTGCATTTATTGTGTACGCAGCATTATTGTGCTGATGAAAGTATGCTACAAAATATTACAAAGCCACTGAATAGGGTTTCCGGTAACTGATGTTTCCGGTTGGCCGAAGAGTACAGCGGCCATTTCGGAAATATTCAAATATTGGCAATTGGCTCTTTTGGCTTAGTTATGATTATTTAAAACTTTGACTTGTCCATAAAATTAGGATATAAAAATACAGACTTAAAAATGCGTAAACCTGAGGTGTTCTTATCAGCATATTTTGGCCAGAAATGAAATTGCAGCCAAATGCAGTATATGGTCAAATTCACCATTAAAATCTTAATTTTTTAACATAAAAATATTCAAAAAAAACAAGAAAAATTTTTTTTCCCATTTTTTGAAAATTTGATAAGGGGTTACATCATTAAAATTGTCAAAAACTGGCTAAAAATTTATTTTTTCTGATCTCTAAAATAAATATGCAGATTAATTAAACGATTAATAAGTGACATAGAAAAGCTTTCCGAATTGAAATTAAGGATGTTTTGGCTTAGTTATGAATATTTTTTATTCTGGTTTGTCCATAAAATTATGGTGTAAAAATAAAGACTAAATATGCGAATATCTGATGTCTTCTTGAGAGTATATTATGGCCAAAAATGAAATGATAGGCAAATGCCGTATATATTCTGATTCGCCGTTAAAATCTTAATTAATTAGAAATTAAATATTAAAATATGAGAATAAAATTTTTTTTGCCAATTTTTGAAAAAATGATAAGGGGTTACATCATTAAAATTGTCAAAAATTGGATAAAAATTTATTTTTTCTGATCTTTAAACTAAATATGTAGATTAATTAAACGATTAAAAACTGACATAGGAAAGCTTTCCGAATTGAAATTTAGGCTGTTTTGGCTTAGTTATGGTTACTTTTGACTCTGATTTGTCCACAAAATTTGGGTATAAAAATACCCATTTAAAGACCCAATAATGAGGTCTTCTCGACAGCATAGTTCGGTCAAAAATGGAAAGATAACCAAATGCCGTATACTTCCCGATTCGCCGCTAAAATGTTAATCTATATATAGTCTATATATAGATATGTACAAATTGGAGAGTCTGGAAAAGTAATGCCTAGAATGGCAGCCGGAACAATTACTTAATTACTCAATTACCTGAAACATTTTCTTGCCGCGATCGAACACTGTTAAGTACATATATTTTAATATAAACATATAAAAATATTGGCATTTAATTATTCCGAATTAGCTAGAATTTGTAGTTTTAGTATTTCTAACTGAATCTATCCTGCATTCCTATGGCTCGTGTTAATAAATGCTTGCTTACCCAGCCACCTCCAGAGGAATGTAAATTAAGGGTTGGATGCCATCAATGCGGTTTGCATTTGCCTGAAAATATGCTGTGGTTGCTGCGAGCCCTCTCTCCTGGAGCATTGGGAAGAAATGTAATTAAGTAATTGCCAGCAGACACATGGCAGCTGATGGGGAAAGTATTTTGCACACTTAATAGAATGGTTTATTGTTCGCACTTTCTGTGCTCTAAAACTTTTCCCCCGGCATTTAGCTGCTTTTCCAATATTTGAGCAAAAGTTTGTCTGCTCTGCATAAATGTAATGAGCAGAGCCTGGCCAAGTGCAGCTGGTATCGTCAGGGAAATGTCCTATTTTTATGCATTGCGTTAATTAAGGGACCGTGTGAACTCGCAACGTGGCAATATAATTTATCGAAATATTTTCCAAGCCCATCGACCCTAAGTAGCAAATAAAATGGCCATCAAGGGTCGAATTAGTGAATTCAATTTGCTGTAGATAATTGGCCACAAATAAAATGAATAGAAATATGTGCCTACATATGTCCTGACGGACCAGACCGCAGCACGCACAGTTTCGATTTATGCATATGTTCCGAATAAACATTTGTCTACTCCCAAATAATTTGACAGTAATTAAAAGCTTATTTAAGACGAGGCTGCCACACAGATACAGATACACAATGGCACGCCATTTTAACGAGCCAAGCCCACAGCAGTGGATAAATAAGTACACTAATTAATAGGCCCTTTAGTGTGTAGTTTCTATTATTTCAGGCTTTGTATTTGTTATTTGTAAATGATCGATTTGATGCTGATTATGGCATCCATTTCGCGGACAGCCGACATTTGTTTGTTGGGTAGAAATGAGTTGTGTTTGGGTGAACTGCTCCTCTGATGGTCAAGCGGAATGGGCGAGCCTCTCAAGTCCCTCGCGGCATTACAAACAACCTTGAGTTCCAGCTGGACCGGTTCGGACCAGCTCCTGCCTCCCCGTCCGGTCGACTGGCCTCCACTCACTTGCCGAACTTCAGGCCAACTGCAACGGAAAAAACAAAAATGGGCAGCGGGCAGGTGAGAAAAGAACAATTAATGAGAAGACTTCTAATTAATAGGGCTGTAATTAAGCTTGTTTCTGGGCAGGGTGAGTTCCCAAAAGCGATTTCGCTCCGTCTTACCTGAATTGCGAGGATTCCTCAGCTTGGAGGGCTTCTTGTGCAGCTCCGAGGGACCCAATCCCAATCGGCCGCTCGTTCCGGGTCCATGGGTGTCTATTTGCATGCTCTCGTCGCTGTCCGAGGCCTGGCTCTTAAGCACCTTCTTAAGATTAACAAGCTGCGGAGAATCAAAAGATAAATCAGGGTTTAAACATTTATTTACACGCAGTAAATTATCAGATAAGAGTTTACTCTAACTGGAGAATACTCACATCTTGCTCCACGCGCTCCTTGTTCAGCAGTCTCTTGGATTTCTCGGCGTTGGCGTACTTGATCTGCATTTCGATGCAGTTGGAGACGCTGTCGCAGGAGTTGACCCAGGCCTGGAGGGTCTCCACGATCTGGCCCGTGTAGCCGGGCGGAATGTCCCGCCCCTGGGCGTAGTCCACCTCCAGAATGCGCGTGTTCTGGAACAGCTTTCCGTGGATGATGTCTGTACGAGGGAAAATAGCGAAAAATGAGAAGTTTCTACGTTTTCTACGTTTTGCCAGTGCCTAGCTGTCAACTTTTTCCTGACTAATTGCCCAGAACGAACAGTGTCTGAAGTTGGCCAAAGTGTCGCCTCCAGTGGTAGCTCTGGAGTGCTGCACTCGAGGCCAGAGAGCAACAAGTTTGTGATGCTGCCTATGCCAACTGGCACAGTTGCCTCAATGGCAACCACTTCATCTTCAAATCTGGGCCCCGAATATCAATATACGAAGCATTTTAACAAGCATGTCTGGGCCCTTGGAGTAAACTTAATGGTACAAGAATATAATCAAAAGTATCTTTGCATAGAATGAGAGAGAAAGTTGTAAGCAAGGCAGCAGCGTAAATTTAACAGCAGAACTCAAAGCTGATTACTTTGTAAACCTTAAGATTTCCCTTAATTCACTCCCGAATTATTGATAATGCCCAGACGTGTCCCTCTCCCTTCTAGCCCTTAACCGAGAATACTCAATCAATCCCCCGTAATGATATCCCTAAAAGTTAACGCAGGCAGCGCTCAATCAATTAAACTGATTAGAAAATGCTAGCTTAAAGCAAAAACACAGACCGGAGGGCTGGGAACAATTAAGTAAATGGAGCTGCAGTTCCATAAATACCCACATCCCAACCCGGACCGCACGTACGTTGTGTAATCAAAAACAAACGATTTAACTTAGTTTCGGATACTTTGCGGCCATCCCAGTAAGCCGGCTCGAGTGGCTTACGGGTGCGATTAGCCTTGTGTCCTGACCCTGGCTACGGCTCCAGTTCTGCCATCCTATTACCAAAATCCCGCCCATTGGGCCTAATCCGCCAAATGCAATTTGATGCGACGAAGAGTAGCTTGTTTAATTAATTTGAAATAGTTTTAAACACTTTGATACCGGCGATGTTGTCGCCCAGCGGGGATTCGAATTTATAACAAGCGGCTTTGGGAAATCGCTTCCATCCCTGCTGACGGGATTATGGAATGGTCCCAGCATGCAATGCAAAAACCCGAACTGAACTATGGCCCGAGGCGCCAAACTTTTCTCGGCAAAGGCAGCCCTAGCTAAGTGACAGTCGCCTCCCCCTACGCCCCAGACTTTTGGCCGTGACTTGGCCCAAGTTAAGTCCTTGAGCGCGCTCTTTGCCGTTGACTTTACGACCGCCTGAGTCCTTGATCGGGACCAAGTTTCTGTGTTTACGGCAGAAGCCTTTGAGTCATAAATATTCACTGAAATATGCAGGGAATCCGGCCGGAGATTCAATTCCTTGGGTGCTTGAGCTCGACAATTTGTCAAACACTTTTCTAATTAGCCTGAGAGCAGGCGCAAAAAAGTTTATTGATTTGACGCCCTCAAGTGTGCGTCGAATAATTGGAAAACGCGTCGGAATTCCGCATTCCGCAGCGCCTTGGCCGCAGGTTCCGTAAAATTCTTGCGGCTTGCACGGCGTTGACATGTGTCTTGTATTTTCACCCATCTGCAAATTGTGGACGCCTGCTGTCGCGTGCGTGGAACTCAACGCCAGAGCAATCAATCATGCTTACAGCTACAGCTACAGCTCCGCTCTCAAATTGCGCAAAAAGCTGCTGACGGACAGCAGGATGAATCGGCGGACCGGCGGGGCCGGCGGGCAAGAGGCGATGATGTCAAGCCGCCGACGCGGCTGCGGTTCCGTGGTGACGCTGATGGAAATCAAATGGTTGGCGGAGCCTTCACAGATAAAACGTTAAATAAATGCATGTGGGCGGGTGGCCAACTCTGAAAAGTCTGACCACCAGAGCGTGTATATATTCGGTGATGTATCCCACATCACAGCAGATTTAAAAATCCCAGCAAAACCTTGTGAAGCACATAACTGAGGTGTCCATATAACATTGCTTATTTAACAGAAGTCGACAAGTGTCTTTTATTTTTTATATCTTTTTTTTTCTTTTATCTTGTGCACCTGTCTCTGGCAGCTTTGGCAACTCTTCAGACAGCTCCCCTTACCTGGCCAAAAAAAAGAAGTTATTAATTGAAATTTAACACAAAAACCTAGCGACAGCAGCAGGTAAGAACCATGGCACCGGACAAACTTGGTTAGAGGAGGCACATCAGCTCTCTAGTGTTGACCAAAAAGCTTCATATTAGTTGGATAAACTTTTGCAGACAAAAATACATAAAAACAGAACTCGTAAATTAGGCTCAACCCATATTTGCTCTCGGCTCCGCAGTTGTAAGCTGTTATTACTGCGGATGGAGAGCATGTGCCTCGCAAAAAAATTCTAGACCTCAGAGGAAAAACGCGAAAGTAAGCGGCTAATTCGAGTTCCGTTTTATAAATAATATTATGAGTATTCCTTTAATTAGTACTTGATTCCTTATTTAAACATGTAGTAATTTCCCCTTGCTATCCATGGACATAATTCTAATATTAAATTTGTAATATTATTATTATTTTGGCGACTGCTCCGCCAGCTGTCACCACTGGACCGCGCACACTCCTTCGATGACCGCAAGTAAGCGGGCTGGAAACTTCGACCATCAATATAAGGTGGTGCAGCGGAGCTGCGGGAAAGTTTTCACCTAAAACTGACAAAGTGCTCGACACACCCACGCCCTCGCGCTTCGCAAAGTTCTCCGGCCAAGTTGGTGCACCGGCCGCAGGCGCCGAAAACTGTGCCAGAAACAGCAGCTGCACCGGCCAAGGGTCCCGGGATGAGTCCTGATATCGGGGGAAGAACGCCAAATTATCTGCGAGATGCTTTGGAGCTTTTAAGAGCATCCAGCTTTGCGGCAAAGTCGCCAACAGTTCGCGGCTTTTCAATTAGGTAAGCGGGCGCTGGATGCAGCCTGCAACCGGCCTGAAAGCCGATTTTAAGGCAAAGCCTTACAACATTTTTGTACGCTGTTAATTAACCGATTGCGAAAGGGCTTACACTTTTTACCGGCATGCGGCACCCTTGCGTCACAATTTAATATGAAAGTGGAAGGCGCCTGGCCCTTTTCCACAACAAGTCATCATACTTCCTCTCTCTGAATTGCAAATCCCCAAGAGCTCGGGCCGAAGAGCCGCTTTTGAGCATCGTGAATTATGTGAAACTTTCCTTTGACACACAAAAGAAATTAAAGAACTGCGCCCCCAAAAATATAAAGAAACTACAATAAAGCCGGCACATTCCGCGACACATTCTGCAATTTCCTGCAACCCACAAAACACACAGGAAAAAAGTAAACCGCACGCACACACATGGCAGACGAAGGGGCAAAACTAGAGGAAAAACACTAAGGCATCCGCAGGGGTGCGTGGTTGAGTTCTTGAAAATGTTTTGCTTATTTTCTGGTGCTTCCCCGAATTCTGCTACTTGCTACTTTTGCCTGGGCGTTCGAGGCAGCTGGGGAAATATTTTGGAAGTTGTAAGGAAATTAAAAGCCACGTAGCTGACAGGGAGGACTATATGAAAATGGAATACTAGCTCACGCAGCTAGTTATCCTTGGAGGATAGGTTCCTGAATGCAGCTGCTTGGCCTTCGAATTTTTCTCAGGGGATTCCTGCAGCTTTCAGTATCTTACCTACAAAAAACTTGAGAGAACTTCTATAACAAAGTAATCTAACCTGGCCTAGTGTTGGTAAGTGGCTCTGAACTACATTTGATTCAAGTTTTCCTAGACTTTAAAGTATTATCTAGGCTTAAGGCTCCGAAATCTGTAATCACGCGCCTCGAATATATATCTTTGAGTTTTCTCAGAACCAATCGCAATCCGCGTCACTAATGGAACCAGTCGAAATAAATTTCAAGTGAATTTCAATTATACAAGGCATTTAATTACCATATTCCCAGCCTCCGCCGCTGCGCGCAGATGGACGCCGTTCCCGCGAGACAAATGATGCTCTAATGGGATGACCTGGAATCGCGGACGAACCGCTCTCCACCTGCCCGCCGGCTAATGGCGGCCCCAGCTCCGACTCCCAACTACATTAAATTGCGATGTCAGATTACGGCGCCTAATAGAACGCAATGATTTCGCATTCCGCCGGGCATCAGCATCTGGCACTTGGCCTCCCGCCACGGCTGGGCCACTCCCTGTGATGCCCTAATGATGGCTATCATAACATAAATCTTGGCTGGTGCGGGGGAATTTATTTGTCTGTTCATCGCATGGATTTGGAAAGCAATTAGGGGGTCCCAGGTGAAGAAGCCCCGTTTCGAGGTGTAGTGGCTGGTGTCCTGGGGAAATGTTATTTATGGGACGCAGATGGCGTTGAGTTGTCACTTTATTTGCTTGGGTAATGGATGGCGGGCACTCCATTAAAAACTGCTGAATTCTATTTGCTTTGCCCAGTGAACAGAAATATGATTCAGTCATGTTTGGTTTATTCCGGCCCTGCCCCTGCAAATACTTCAAGTGGGCACTTGTCGAGGAACGCTTAAAACCCACTAACCAAACACTAACCAAAAAATTCCCCTGAAGGGCTCTCTCCCGGCCTCCCCTCATTTTGCGCAGCATCTGTTTGTCTTCATTTCGGCCATATATCTAAGGCTAAAGCTCAAAAATCAACAGCAAGAACAAGTTTAGCACCACATTCGGGGGCCAGAAGTGTGCTTACACGGTCTTTCAGCCCTCAACACTCAGCTCTCAGCTGCTATGTTTGAGCCCCGGCTTCCGGCTGTAGCGTTTGATTTACGGCTTTAGAGCAGATATGCAGAACAAATACGGAAGTACAAGGGGAAATGGTGTAAAATATGCAGCCAGTGTCGGCCCAATTTGATTGATTCGAAGGCTGCACAACATTGTAGACGTGCTATGACCAGGATAAGCCGCAATTTCAGATTCTTAATGAACACAGGTCTAATTCTTGAAAGGGTCTTTATTTAGTTGCAGAAATTACTAAGAAACTTATAATTTCAAACCATATATATTGGGAAAACAAATCTTTTGAAAGTTTCACTGTAGTAATTATACTTTGAGCAGTTAGCTTCCAAGAAAGCATACTTTAGCTCAAACTTTAATATTCTCCAATCTGAATATCCGAATAAATGACTGAGATGCTAAAAAGCTGTTAAAAAATATTGTGCTCTAAACGAAGGCCAACTTTTTTATGTGGCTATTAGGGAAGTTTGACTGTGCAAGGTCGTCGAGGCATGATTTCAGAAAGGAAATCATCGAGGCAAAGTGTTCATCCAGCTGACGACGCTGGCTGGCGAAAAAAACTGTTACCCCGGCGGGAGCGGGCGAGGAATCAACTGGTGGCGCGTCGGAACGAGTGGCTTAATGAATCTGGCCGGGACTGGGCCTCCTTCCCCGGCCCGACTGTTTTCGTTTTCCAGGATGCGCCAGCTGTCCCGGCTAATCAAGTGCACTGCCTCAAGCGCTTTGGCGGGTGGTGGGTTCCCTGGGAGGAAGGTTCTAGGTGCTAGGTGGCAGTTGGGGCGTAACAAGGCGCGAGTCTGCGAGGGAGTTGCTTTCACAGCTGTTGGGCTCCATGCGCGGATGCAGAAGCGCTCAAAAATGCTAATTGAATGAGGGAGACGCATAGTCGTCTGGGTGAGAAGTGGGGAAAAATTAGCATTTGATTTAATTATGCAAAAATGGAACGGGAGAGTAGTGCCGCGTGACTTGTCGGATAGACACTAACAGAGTAAGGCTCTCTCGCACTTTGTTTGACTCTCTTGAGCCTGACTTCATTCAATATAATATATGTTGTAAGTCTTAAAAAATTTCTCTATGGGTGATAGTCTGTATGATTATTTATTCTATCTAAATCGCTCAATTCTTCTAGTAGTTAGTACAATTTCACTTATTCCTATTCCAAACATTCTAAGACCTTTATAGTTTATATAGCGTTTGACCCAACGAAGAACAAATTACAAATGAGCTCAGTTCCTCGTCGGGAAGGCGGTTTCGACGTTGTGCTTTCACAGCAAGAACCTCCTCAATTCACTCACCTGCATAGATGGCCTCGATGATAATGTCCTCGAGATGACGCACGTTATCAATATCCAGCTCGCTGAGCAGCAGGGCGTAGGGGATGCTCTTGGCCTTGATGGCCAGGGAGACGATGGTCAGGTGCTGCAGCTTCTTCTGCATCGCGGGACTGAGTTCAATGAACTTTTCCGGTTGCGCGCGGTACTCCTTGTAGGTCCCATAGGCGAACAGGTTGAGGGTCTCCAGATACTTGGCATCCGGGCCGTCCTTTAGCTATGTATTAAGTATAAAGTGAGATTACAATGAGAAGTAAGATATAGATAAGATACAAACCTGAGATACGGAAGGTTCCGCCAGTAATTCGCCGAAAACAAAGACATTTGGGGCCTCCAGAGCCTGGCGGATGACGTCCAGAAGTGCGGAGCCAGTGGCCGACTTCGCCTGTACGCAGAACTTTTCCAGGAAGGTTTCCTTGCTCTTGCTCGGTTCCTCGTTGCCAAGGAGCATGTCCTGCGTCATTTTGGGCCCAGATATTGTTAATTTACGCTGGTTTTCCGGATTGTTTTGTTTTTGCAAATATATTGGCAGCAGTGTGACCGTAGCCTTTTCCGCACAGAAAACACCAAGACCTGCTAGGAGTTGCCGGTATCCGATTCGCTGTGCCCTGGTCACACTGTGGCTCCCTGATGTCGTTTTAATTTAACTGAAATGGCTCGAATGACGGCATTTCTTTAAGCTATATAACACTAATGAATACGATGAGTAGTTCTTATTCTCATGGCAAAGAAATACTTGCTTAATAATGAACTTATTTCAATAGAACGTTCTTCTTAGTTGTCGGCTGTTAACACTTACACTCTGACCAAAGCTAGCTGCTATGAAACTTGGCGGCAAACTTGAATTAATTTAAGTCGAGCTGAAATTTTCTGGTAGCAGCCCATGGCCGCTTGGCTTACATTAGTTAACCTTTTCCCCGCCCGCTGCATTATGTTCATTATTATCTCATATTCTTTAGGGACTTTATGCTCCCAACTTCTATGTTTTTACGGACACCCTTACACGCACCTTGCAAAATGTTTCCACATTATGCTCAAAGTGTGGTATCCCCATTTTAAAACACTTTTCGCACCACACTGGCCCCCAGACACACACAGCCACGCCCCACCCCGGAGCAGAGGGAGGGGAAATGACGGAAAAAGTAAAAAAA
Source organism: Drosophila pectinifera (assembly GCA_008042775.1). Lineage (NCBI taxonomy): Eukaryota > Metazoa > Arthropoda > Insecta > Diptera > Drosophilidae > Drosophila > Drosophila pectinifera. The sequence goes on from VNKC01001104.1 coordinate 47,680, forward strand.
AAATGAAAAGGGAAAGGATGAGCCCAAAGAAAATATATTCCTCGAGCCACTTTCGGCTGCCAAAACTTTGCGCCAGCCACACTTGTTATTATTGCTGTGGGGGTGAGGGGCGGGCTTGGGAATATAAAAAGGCGCAGGGTCAAAGTTGAAAACCCTTTATTGTGTCTGGGGTTGGCTTGGCCCAGTGCCACCCCCGTCCTCCGTATGGGATTCGCCTGCTCATCGATTATGAAAAGTTAACTAAAGGTCAGGGCCCCTTGGGCCCAACACGCTGAGAGATCTCCGGAAAAAGGTGAGCGAGCAGAGCTTTAAAGCCACTTTGTCAGTTTTCGGGAACTGCTGACCACACCGTATCCATTATCACGGCATATTTTCCATTTTCCCACCCAATTTTCCCAGGGTTTGTTTTCCCAGCATCACGTGCCACTTGCAACGCGGCCGACACTTGGACAGGAAAATTGACCCGACTGTTTTGCAATTTTTCCAATTGGGCACCCACGCCTACTCGCCCCGCGCATTTTATTGGATTTCCCAAATTTTCACAGAACGCAGCCATTACAAAATTGGTTCTGATTTTGATTCCGTTTCGGATGCTCGGACGCTCAGCTCAGCACATAGCCTTTGGGCTCCGGGCAAGAATGATGGTGCATGCGGTCCCCTTTCCTGCGGTCTGCTCCGCGGAATTGCATCCGTGATTAGTTTGCCGGGTGCGTTTGAAACATTTTTGGGATAATGCGAGCACTCACTAGATTTTCCCACTCGCATTCTGCGGCCCGCGTGCGGAAAGTTTTCCCCCCTCTTGGGTTTTCGCCTCACAACCGCCAACACCCAGTGGGGCCATCCTTGCTCCGAGCCGCCTCCGAATCGGGTCGATTGATGAAGGACTGATGGTCAGACAGGCTTCCAGACTCCTGAGGCCTAAGTGCTGGATGGAAAAATGTTTATATTTAGGATATTGGGGGGATCATCAGAGAGATGTTTGCTACCCATTGCAGAGTAAGTTTTAAACGATTTTGGGGCCTAGAATTGTATAGACTTACATATAAAAAGAGCCCACATAATTCAAGACACCTTAACCGATTAATCCAAAGTTCAGGCACTTAGCACTATCACTCGATTTGTATTTGATAACATATAGTGTTCTTCCAAACAGGGTAAACTATAGTAGACTTTCCGCCCCGACACCTCGACGATGTTCACGTTTTCGGAAAGCTCTTTGTCATGCCTGCAAACTTTTCTCGCTCCGCGGCGTGTTCTGCTTTTTCTGAGGATTTTACTTTGTCATTAATTTGACGCACAATGAATCGGCAGTTGGCAGGTTGTTCAGTCGTTCAGTTGCTCGATTTCCCGGAGTTTCGGTTCTATTTCCGAGATTACACAACGTGGGCACCGACAAGGCTTTCAATTTAATTTGCGGCTGAGGCATCGCCGTCATTCCTAATGCCGAAACTCGGCTGCCACTCCCCCGGAAACTGGTTGACAACTAAGCTTTAAAATTAATTACACTTTCTCACTTTCGAATCCATCACCGTCTTGCACCAGCACATGGCAATCCTCCGCTCCCAGGGCCAGGCGCCCGACAATTTGCTTACTAGCCCATAAAAATGTATGGAAATAAAATATCAAAACAGCTCCAGGCGTCCAAATGGCCACATAAAAGCGCTCGACTCCGCGAACGCGCCCGGCATGCAAATACTTGGCCCACAGCCGACTGTCCTACTGCCAAAATTGCGTATAACAGTGTACTAAAACGTGGCTAAGACTTGGCTTTCCCCTGCCGTGTAGGCAGCAGCTGCTTTCGCTTGTGCCTTTGGCCTGGCCGTTGGCTTATCATTTTTTATCGGCAAGCAGGACAGAGTCTTGACCTTCCCAGTGAGTTTGTCGCTCTGCTCATTAGGACTTAAATTGCTTGCCCTGCCTCCTGGCATACACTTTGTGTGTTTCCGCACACGAAAAGAAAACTGGTGTTCCGCTTTTCTACCAAACAAATAGTTCCATTAACACGAATTACTATTTACAAATTATTTACAAAAATCCCTCTTAAATTGCTTGGGAATTCTTAAACAGCGAAAACATTATTAAATGAAATATAAGGGGGAGTTACAGTAGTTACTACCAGTAGGCTAAAATCACCCAATAAGATGTCCAATACTACTAGAAACTGCTTATTTAAATATAATAATATGTATAAAGAAATATTATTTCGGTTAATATATATTTATGAAAAGAATCCGCTTATCATTTTGCTCAGTGCAATGGCCGCGATTATTTGGCTTACTGGATGTATTGTTATTATGGTTATGGCACTGGCCACGCTTATCGATGCAAATGACAAGCTGCCGGCCGGGAAACTTTGGCAGCTCGGCCCATTTCCCATTTCCCGAAACAAGGTCAAGTCGACTTGACCCGGATCATGGTCCCCGCCGCGAAACAAGTCCGCGGGCCACCGCTGGTCGGTGGCTTAGGAATATGGCCCAGAAGAGACCAGAAATAAGTTGTAATAAAGAAGGCGCCCGGGCGGATATAGCTTCATCCGAAAGTGCAGCGAAAGGTTGCACAAAAGCCGCTGGAAATGATAAAAACTCCCCTGCTTTATGACAATTTATCAAGGATTTCCTTTTAGACGCAAACTTTGTTGCTGAACGCGCAATGAAAGGAACCAAATTACTTTGGAGCAATGGAATGGAGGAGTGTAAAAATGCAATTTGGGTCAAGTTCCTCGGACGTGGCCGACACAAGGGAATGCAGGCGATGAGCGAGAGATAGAAAGATTGTTAATTTAAATAACAAAATTACGAAAGATTTGAGAGGAACACAAAAATGAGAAAGAGTTTCCAAAATAAGCTGAGACTTAATATACTTCCTATGTTGATAAGTCTAGTATTTATTTTACTGAGATTTTAAGTTACCTTTCCAGACCTTTCTAGAGTACTTATATACAACTCATGAAAAATACCTTCTTATTCCTTATTTAACAACTCAAAAATGGGCCAATAATTAAATATTCGCCAAATGCCGTACATATTCCGATTCGAGGCTAAAATCTTAATTATTTAAAAATAAATTATTGAAAAAAATCAAAAAAAAAAAATTTGCCAATTTTTAAAAATTTTATAAGGGGTTACATTATTAAAATTGTAAAAAATTTACAAAAAATAAATTCTTAAACTCAATATACAGTCTTATTAATTACTTAAAAACTAGCATAGAGCTGCTTTCCGAATTGGATTTATGGCTATTTTGGCCAAGTTATTTATTTATTTTTAACTCAGATTTTGCAATTAATTAGAGACTATGAAGAATACTGCAAATATGGTATTTTACTCTCATCGATTTGTGAAATTTGTAGGAAAAAGCCGTACGCAGCATTATTGTGCTGATGAAAGTATGCTACAAAAAATTACAAAGCCACTGAATAGGGTATCCGGTAACTGATGTTTCCGGTTGGCCGAAGAGTACAGCGGCAATTTCGGTAATTATTCAAATATTGGCAATTGGCTCTTTTGGCTTAATTATGATTATTTGAAACTTTGACTTGTCCATAAAATTAGGATATAAAAATACAGACTTAAGGACCCAAAAATGCGTTAACCTGAGGTCTTCTGAACAGCATATTTTGGCAAAAAATTGAATTTAAGCAAAATGCCGTATATGGTTCGATTCACCATTAAGAGCTTAATTATTTTTGTTATAAAATTTTTTTATCTTGAGTTGTCCTTAAAAGTGGGTCATAAAAAACCCCATTTAAGGACCCAAAAATGCGTAAACCTGAAGTCTTCTCAACAGCATATTTTGGGAAAAAATGGAACTTAAGCAAAATGCCGTATATGGTTCGATTCACCATTAAGAGCTTAATTATTATTGTTATAAATTCTTTTAACCTTGAGTTGTTCTTAAAATTAGGACATAAAAAACCCCATTTTAGGACCCAAAAATTCGTAAACCTGAGGGATTCAGAACAGCATATTTTGGCCAAAAATGGAAGTTAAGCAAAATGCCGTATATGGTTCGATTCACCGTTTAGAGCTTAATTATTTTTGTTATCACTTTTTTTAACCTTGANGTTGTTCTTAAAATTAGGACATAAAAAACCCCTTTTTTTGGACCCAAAAATACGTAAACCTGATGTCTTCAGGACAGCATATTTTGGCCAAAAATGGAGTTTAAGAAAAATGCCGTATATGGTTCGATTCACCATTAAGAGCTTAATAATTATTGTTATAAATTCTTTTAGCATTGAGTTGTTCTTAAAATTAGGACATAAAAAACCCCATTTTAGGACCCAAAAATTCGTAAACCTGATGTCTTCAGGACAGCATATTTTGGCCAAAAATGGAATTTAAGCAAAATGCCGTATATGGTTCGATTCGCCGTTAAAAGCTTAATTATTTTTGTTCTCACTTTTTTTAACCTTGAGTTGTTCTTAAAATTAGGACATAAAAAACCCCATTTTAGGACCCAAAAATGCGTAAACCTGAGGTCTTCAGAACAGCATATTTAGGCCAAAAATGGAGTTTAAGAAAAATGCCGTATATGGTTCGATTCACCATTAAGAGCTTAATAATTATTGTTATAAATTCTTTTAGCATTGAGTTGTTCTTAAAATTAGGACATAAAAAACCCCATTTTAGGACCCAAAAATTCGTAAACCTGATGTCTTCAGGACAGCATATTTTGGCCAAAAATGGAAGTTAAGCAAAATGCCGTATAGTGTTCGATTCAGCGTTAAAAGCTTAATTATTTAGCAATAAAATACTTGAAAAAAATTAGGAAAAAATTTTTGGCCAATTTTTGAAAAAATGATAAGGGGTTACATCATTAAAATTGTCAAAAATTGGCCAAAAATTTATTGCTTCTGATCTCTAAACTCAATATGCAGATTAATTAACCAAATAAAAACTAACACAGAACTGCT